>JAWWLR010000149.1:23499156-23509553 GCA_035041075.1 Acraspis erinacei
CGCGCCGCGACCGTGTTTGGTAGCGAAGTACCAGGTCATGAGTACCTGTGGGATGGAAGGTGGGCCAATAATAATAAAAAAGGGCTGCTTAAATAAATTCCCTGACTTTTGACATTTTTTTGTCAAAATCCCTTAATTTTCCTGATCAACTAAATTCCCTGACTTTCCCCTGATTTTCAGATTTCCCCTACCTTCGGCCACCCTGAAACATGAAACAAATATCAGCTAAATAATATCTTGATTCAAACTGTGGAATTTTCTCATAAGAAGCAATGTCTTTGTCGCGTACCAGTTTCCGGAATGTTTTAAATGAACAATCAACATTCCTTCGAGAACTTAAATGAATTCGAGGTGCAAGCGTGAAAATAAGAATAAGTAACAATTATTATAAGAACAAGCGCACAATTCCCCTTTTTACAGGTATGCCTATTTACTGAGTATGAAATGGAATGCTTCCTTCTGAGTGTAGAATAAGGCTTCCCTAAGTTCTCTCAAGGTAAACAGGGCCATTTCCCGCAGAAGCATTATGCTTGAGATTAAATTCAATATCTGCGCTTCATACCGTGGAGAAATTACGATAAGGTTTAAAACTTAGCAAACACTTAAGACACACGATTACAATCTTGAAATTAAAGTTTTTCTAAACTGCATAGTTTAAAATTATGGCATTATAAATCTCATATATATATATATATATATGTGTGTGTGTGTGTGTGTGTGTGTGTTTTTGTGTGTCAATAAATATATGAGGATAATTTTTATATGACCTTATAGATGAAATTCACATTTTCACTTAATCCAAACTTCAAACTGGTCTAAAACGTTTTCAGTTGATTTGAGGACGTTGGGAATAACCCATCTGGCAGGAAAAAGAGTATGTGGAATCCAAAGGACCCCTCGAAGGAAACCTTTATGCCCTGGCCATTAGCATACAAAGACCAGCATTTTAAGATTCTTACATTTTTAAAATAAAATTTGGTATGAATAGAATAAAACAATTTCAGACTAAAATTAAAAACTGATTTATTTCTTTATAATTTTATGTAAACGAAAAACGGTAACTTTTCTACAATGGAAGATGAGCATTCAATAAAAAGGACGTATTTTCCACAAAATAGTTGAATTTTCTACCAAAAAGCTAAGTGTTTAACAAAGTAGTTCAACTTTGACGCAAGTAATTTAAATTTTCAATTAAAAGATATCTATTTTCAACAAGATAGCTAAACTTTTATCCAAACAGATGATTTTTGAACTACAATGATGAATCTATGAAGTGGAAGAGATAGAGTTATTTTCAATTGAAATGATGAATCTTCAGAAAAGTGATGTTTTAACGGTTTTAACAGTGGTTCAGCGTTCAACCAAGAAGTTAAAATTCCAACCAAAAAAGAGAATAATTCTTAACAGATAATTTAATAGTAGATATTTCAAACAAATTAGATTGTCTTTTAAAATCAAAAACAAAAAAGACAAAATTAGTTAATTGTTAAAATAAGTATTGTGAATAGAGAAAAAGAGGAATCTTTCTAAAATTCTTCTAAATTCCTTGAAAATTTTATAAATACCCTGAAATATTTTTAATCATTTGGAATACCTTCAAAGTGTTGATATCTATAAAAAATTCTTTGTAATGTGTCTAATTAATGGTTAACCCATGAGTTAATTTATTGAAAGAATGTGACTTAATAGATCTTTTCATTTTAAAAATTTAGTACAGAGAACCGAAAGATATTCATTTTTAACAAAAAATGTAATAGTAGATAACTAAAATTTAAAAAAAATTATTTTTAATTCAGAAACAACTGAAGCAAAACAAAAAACGAATTTTTGACGAAATAGTTGAATCCTTAACCAAACAAGATTTGATTTTGAACTAATAATAATAATGAGACACAAAAAATAAATTTATAGTAAAGCAGAACAAAAAATTAATTTTCTACCGAAATAATTGCTATTCCCACCCAAAGACTCGAATTTCCAACAAAATAGTTGGTTTTTCAACCATAAAGGATGTCTTTTTGAAACAATTCTTGATGTTTCAGCTAAATAATACAATTTTTAACTAAAAATACAATTGTTAGGAGAAAGAAACTGCAAACAAGAGAAATAAAATATAAAGACAAGACAAACAAATTACTAGCAGGAATTATAGATTTAATGCTTTCCCGATGATTCATTTGGATAAAAGAGATATTTCGGGTGCCAATCGTGTACAAAAACTAAGAATTTTCTCGACGTTTCATGAACATTGCAGTTCACGAAACGTCGGCAAAATTCGTAGTTTATGTACAATATTGAAACCCCAAATATCTCCCTTTACTAACAGGAATATTATATTAGGGTAATTGCAAAAATTAATTTCTAAAGTTCCTTAATTTATATTTGACTTTTAATATTGAAAGAAAAGAATATTAATCTTTAACGTTTTTAACATAAAATCTTTTATAAACGGAATAAAACAATTTAAACTTTCATTTCGGTTCTTTCAAAGCACTATACTAATTTGCGTTATTCGAATCCATTACAAAACTTAATAAAGCGACTAAGAAATACTAAACTTTTTTTATCACATTATCTTACGATTTATTCCAATCAAGAAATTAGTCTGCATTTTCATAGTCCTTATTCGACTTTTTCTAACCGTACCTCGATTATCCCTAAATTCGTACATTTTATTTGAAATTTTAATTGGATTATTCTTGCCAATTATTTTAAGTGCCTTTTATAGAAATTTCCCCACTCTTACAATATTTTTTTTTCAAAATCCCTGACTTTTCACTGAGTTTCCATGAGCAATAAAATTCTCGGACTTTTCCCTGATTTCCATGTTTTTCCTGACCTACGGGGACTCTGTTTATGGGGCATCCTCGATGAAATGTATATTTTCATTCACGTAGAACGTCAAAATATTTAAAAATTTTCCCTCTTGACCATAGGGCGTTGGAAATTTCTTATCTGTCAACAAAGTGAATTTGTGCAGCCCAAAGAAACCCCCTTTATGCAAAAAATATATATATATTTAGGAAAAATGTCGATGTGTCTATTTGATTAATTGATGTAACTATTCGCTTTGTTGAAATAACAGTTTTAAATTGCATCAAACAAATAAATGTCACTTGGATAGTTCCAAATTGAATAATTTACATTTTAAAAAGTTCTAAAGGGAAAGATGTCCATTGTCGAAGGAGATGTCCAATTAAAAAATTCACTTATGAATTTAAATGGAATTGAAAAAAATTCCTGACAGCAATAGTCAGTCATTAACTACAGGCATATCATTTATACAATAGTAAGTAATATAGGCTAACATCAAAGCATTGAAGCCAGTCAGGTCAAAATTCGATTCACGGTTCAAGTTACGATAGCTTTGTGCAGAGAATCCTCATCTCTGAATAAAAATTCACGCCTGTCTGTACTTGGGGCACTTTTCTGTTGTGAATAGAGAGCTATATTCTACGAATATTGCATGAGAATCGATTACTTCGTTATTTGATTTACGGTCATACTATTCAAAGGTGCAGTACTTTTCGCTTGAGTAACATTATGCCAAAGGATGATCTGCTTGTCGAAAACCAATTGGAAAAACCAATGCTGAGGAATGTAAACAAAGTTGTGTTTACAAAATATCCATAAAACATAATATATATCATTACAGTTAATTATTAGATTCGAAAAACGCCCCTGGATTATTGTTACTTTTCGGGATCAAGCGTCAACATGAGATAAAAGATGTACTTCACTTCAAACGCGAAGGTGTGTTAAGTTGACGTAACCACATGTTCGGATCCAGTTAAAATCTGTTTCATACTTAAGGGCTCATTTAATGATAATTGAATGCCTTATTGCCAAATTTAATACTCCACTATTTTTTCAAAAAACCAGGCGTTACGCTAGCTTAACGTTAAGATGACCGAAACCCATGTGAAATAAACATTGAATCGACTTCTGTCATATCACATAATTAAGGGCTCATTTAATTCTCATTTAATGCCCTATTGTCAAATTTATTGCTCCACTATTTTTTCAAAAAACCGAGGGTTAGAGTAACTTGACGTTAAGCTGACGGAACCCCATGTGAAATAAACGTTGAATCGAGTTCTGTTCTATCATATAATTAAAGACTGATTTAATGATCTCCAAAACCACAAAAAATATTTGCCAAAAGCCACCCCTAATACTGAAAAACCACCCTTAATATAAATGATGCACAAATTGTCAATCTGATCACACTAAAATTAAGGGCTCATTTAATGCTACTTTAATGCCCCGTTGCCTAATTTAATACTCCACTATTTTTTCAAAAAACCTGCGGTTGCGCTAGCTTGCCCTTAAGCTGACGGAACCCCATGTGAAATAAATGCTAATAGAAATACAATAAATGTAAATAAATTAAATGAGCCTTAATTATGTGATCTGACCAAACTCGATTCAACGTTTATATCACATGGGGTTCCGTCAACTTAATGTTAAGCTAGCGTAACCCCAGGTTAAAAAAAATAGAGGAGCATTAAATTTGGCAATGGGAAAATAAATTTTTGTGGCTTTGGAGAGCATTAAATGAGCTTTTAATTATGTGATAGGGCAGAACTCGAATCAACGTTTATTTTATATGGGGTGCCGTCAGCTTAACGTTAAGCTAGCGTAACACCCGGTTTTTTGAAAAAATTGTGGAGCATTAAATTTGTCAAAAGGGTATTAAATGAGCATTTAATGAACCCTTCATTATGTAATATGACAGAACTCGATTCAACGTTTATTTCACATGGGGTTTCGTCAATTTAACGTTAAGCTAGCGTAACTCCTGGTTCTTTTGAGTAAATAGTGGAGCATTAAATTTGGCATGAGGGCATTAAATTAGCATTAAATGAGCCCTTAATTATGAAATACGTTTTAACTGGATTCGAAGCTGTGGTTACGTCAGCTTTACACACCTCAAACGTGATTAATTAAACTACAAAATTTCGATTGTACGTTTATTCAATGTGTAAAATTTACAAATATTTTCGAGAAATGGAAAGCGCATCGTCACTGAAGCTAAGACCGAATAAGAAACATGCTAAGATGAAAGTTTCAGAAAGTAACACTTTCATGGTGCCAATGATTAACTAGTGATTTCATGATTAGAGATTGTCACGAACATACAGTCCTTTTGTGGTAAAAATAAAAATGATCATGATTAGAGGATAAGAGTGTTTATGGACTTCATATTGAACCAAAAAAAGCTTATAGAAAGCCGCAGCAACATTAATCTAAAACTGATATTAGAATCCGCTTCGTAATTTCTTACTATTGATATTTTTCACAAACAATATGTCATTGGTATGATAAATAATTAAGATTCCGAAGGGATACGAAGGGATTGATAGCATAGATGGGAAGTTTTCTGAATTGGTCTACCATCTGTCTTTTAATTGTATGTTTTAAATGAAATTATTTTCTTATTAAACATATTTAGGTAATATTTTAGACACAGCATTTGAATATTCTGTGTTAAGATTTAAGAAAACAGAATAATTAATCTAAACACCAATGCTTGGAAGGTGATGCAACGTAGGGTTTGAAACTTGTCGTGCAAGTCTTAGCAGAAGATAATAAAGAGAGTATGACTAACCGGTTTGAGAGTTCAAGTGCACAATGATGATTTTATCGGTCTTTCACTTTATGTGGTTCCTCGTGGCTGTGTATCAATCTTCGATTACTAATTTTCACCCCGTCATGAAAGAAATTACTAATCATCTCATCAGACGATAATAAAAATGGTCTATTTGATTCTTTCTGAATTAGAAATTAAAGAATCTAGTCTTTATTTGACCAAAGGTTCAATTTTAGAAATTAAAGAAAAAACATAATTTTAGGAACAATTTTGCCATTCCATCAGTGAAAACGAATTTGGAAAAGGGCCAAGATTTGGATGCAGTCTCTCAAATCCAGGACTTTATAGGAGTCTCACAAGTTTTCTACCTTGCTCTCGTTCCTCCACTACCAGTTTTCCCCGCCTTGATTACCTCGTCGCCACAAGACTGAATAGCGTTTCCTGGCTATGCCTAGTCGTCCCGACAAATCGAGACGACTAGCCAAGCTTATCAAAAATACTTGACTACCCACCCTGAATTTCGGGACAAAGAGACACTTCGTTGTTTTATATACAATAATGTATAAAACAAAGAAAAGTTCTGCATTATTTTTCCTATTATGTATAATTTTTCCGCCTGGTCTCTTCCAGACAAAGAACAGAATATAAGAGAATTTTTTTTGTATGCTGTTATTGACAGTAAACCGTGAATCATGAAATTCCGTTACGAATCGGAACAGTACCAAAGAGAATGCCCACTGTCATATCATCAAAGAATCCAATCGATGGAAATAAAACGATTCTTTCGATACACATAGAAAACCACGGACCTTCTTCCTACATCGCTTTGCCAGTTCTCGCGGAAATAATACCACCAGGGAGAACTGAAACGAAAAGATATACTGATGCACAAAAAAAAAGAAATGGAAACAGTGGGAATAATATCAATGAGAACGACAGCCAAGGGATTACCTTCAATAGTAAACATTGGAAAATGTTCAACGAGAAAAAGGATGTTATAAATTACAAGAATGACAGTGCAATTGCAGCTGAGAAGTCGCTCAAGTTTTCTGATAACATCAAATTGAATTTTTTTGTTTTGTAATATTAAGCGGTTAAACCACTGTAGAGCACGAAAAATAGGAATATTTCAGGAGTTTTTTTTTGCTCAATAAAAAGATCAATCGAAATTTTGTAAAACGGGATTTATAATACCAGTAATAAAGTACAAAGAATATTTTTTTCAAATTCGTTCATGACAAAATTCCGGCTGCGCATCATTTCTCCATCGGCGCCTTTTTTTAAGGTGTGCAAGCCCGAAACCTAAGTTCATGAAAACATCGTTACAAAATTGTTTATAAAAATAGCTATGCAATATAAAAAAGCCCTACGTACGTCGCTGGAGAAAGAAATTTTAAATATATTTTTTAAATTTCAGATCGATCAGTGAGGATTTGTTCGAGTTATGTTTCCGGTCAGTTAAAAAAAAGTGGTTTAAAAAAACCCGTCTAAAGTTTTAAGTACTCTAAACTCACCGGGAAATACCTAGCAGGTGTTGCAGCAGAATTTAAAATTTTGTTCATTTATACTTTTTTTCCCCTTCATCTTTTGGTACATTATTTTTAAGACCCTAAAATACCTGTGTTTCTTGGAACTTGGACATGCAATCAAATTACGATGATTCGACGATACAAATGAAACGATCCTTTCTCACAAACACAATCAGTAATGAAATAACCGGAGACAATTATGAGAAAATATTTGAATAGGCAACACTCATTGCAAAGCCCTCTTTCCTTTTTTTGATGAAGTTGTACTCGCATACAGAAATTATTTTAGTGCCACTCTTTTTGCTGTGTAGATTTCGTGGGTCGTTCAACCCTACGACAAGGAGGCTTTTCATCGACGCGACACAGTCGGGCCCTCGAGTAGTTCTCCTTCTTCCTTAGTGGTTGATAACGTCACAAAAACCTCCATCCCAAGGGAGCGAAAGGATTCTAGATTGCTTAAGGGTCGATATGTAATCTAGATACGTATTCCTGTCAATTTATTCGGGGTTCTCCTTCGAAAATTGGAGATAGATTAAAAGGGTAGAAGATAAGTCTACTGATCCCTTTTGGCAAAAAAAAATCTTTGGTAGGTCCAATTAAATTCTCACTAATTTTTAGACTGATACCATAAAGAAAATTGAAACTTATCGGAAAGTAGAGTGGACTATATTTACACATGATGAATTTTCTTTTTTCAAATATTCTTCCCAATTTTTATGGTGCCCAAAAAGAATTTTACTTCAAGTTTGTGCCAAATTGGTCACTATTAGCCCGTATTGCCAAGCCCTTGAAACCAACATGTATTTTAAAATGGAAAAAGTAATTTTAATGGGAAAAATAAATTTCCAATTTTTAAAAGAATTATTACTTATTTAACATATTGTTCAGAAAATGTTTATTTGTAGAATTTTTTTCTAAACAAATAATGAAAAACGTACATACTCTGAAATTAATATCGCAGTTAATAAATGTGAGATGCATGAAATACTTCAAATTTCATTTCACATTTTGACTTCACCGAAAATGAAGTCACCTGAAAGTTAGTCATCATAATTCGATTTTGTGAGGCTACTCGATAAAAAGTTGTCTACTACGTTTGAGCTCAATCCAATAATATTTAGAGAATATCCCACCGTTTTGAAACTTCCCATGGAATTAACATGGGGAAACTGAGTTAAACACATTTTTGTCGATTAGGCGAAAAAAATCATATATATCTTTTTTTTAAATATTGAAAATGTCTTCAAAAATATTACTCTTAACTGCTACTAACTGTATAATTTATCTTGTAAGATAATAACTTTTTAAGATCTACAGGGGAATGAAAATTGTTTAAACAAATAATAATTATTGAAAAAAATTGAAATTGGTTTAGAAATAGTTGAAAAAGTTATGGGGTGGAAATTATTCCTTGAACATTCTTTAATAAGTGACTGAACATTTATTTGCAAAAAATTTCTCTCAGAAAATTTTTTTTCTCTTGAAATAATGTTGGTGTACCACATCTATCATCCAAAAGTTCAATACCCTTTTAAGAGAAATAAATGTGTCAAAGAAAAGATGGATGTATTTCGATCACCTGAGAAATCAAGAAACGTTCTTCTCGAGACAACTTTCTTTAAAATATGAAAAGATATTGTTTTGATAAATAAAGACACTCAGAGCAATGTCCTCTAGTGCCAAAAGAAGGTTTCTTGATACAAACATAATTTCCTCTTAAATTTCTTTAAATTAGAGATAATATTTAATATAAATACTTTAAATGAAATTGATTTATTCAGAACTTTGTTTGAACAACGGAAACCTAGGGTTACTCACAATGCCAATCTTTATTCAACAAATTGTTTTAGCTCGCATAATGATTCTATTTTATTTCTGGCATATCAGCAATTCATTTAGCGAAGTGGTTGAACCAGCGTGAGCATTACGAACGATGCGATTGTAGTGTATTTGTGCAACCGGAAATCGAGTCCGGGTTCAGTGATTTTCGTGAATTCCTATCCTGGTTATATCAGCGAAACGAGGATGAAAACAAGCCGAAAACAGTGGTCTGGACTAACGACTTTTTGTAGGAATTGTTTTTGTTTGAACAGCGGTATAACGAGCAGCGTAACCTAGGGGTAAAAATTAAAAAATAAATAAAATAAAAATAGATCAATTGTACGATTTAACCATCTGTTCGAGATTCATTCGACGTCCTCCATTTCGATCCGCAGCCAGAAGCTTGCAGTCCACATGGCTCTCAGCAACACGGCTATGCACTTTGGAAAGCTGGGATCGTTAATTTTATTTTCTTGCTACATATTTATTTCACACCGCGTTACCGCCGTTCGATTGTATACACCCTACAGAGATCGATCTGTATAATACGGCGGTGTAACCCGGATGTTGGGGCACATTTGGATAGTGATGGTGGAGTTCGATTACATCATCATAGCCTGCTATTAAATTGCCATTAATCCTATCTTGAATTAACATACACAAAATTCCAGGATTCGTTAATAACTCTGCAAAAGCGAAATATTTTAAAGTACAGTTCCGAGTGCCAGCTGCAATCTACCTCACACCACATTATGCTTTGGATATGAAATATTTAGTGGGAAGAATTTTACTAAAATACGAATTTCATTCAAGGTACCTGATATTTTAAAATAACATTCAATGGAACGCAAAAGCTTTTTTTGGGTGAAAAATGGGGTTGCTATATGTATGGGGTGCTATATATATATATATAGACACGAAAATGACAATGGAATAAAGCCCAACAATTAAATTTTTAGTATCAGGGCTGTCAAGTACAGGCTAATGCATTTGGAAAAAAGTGACTAATTTAAGCTAAAAAGTTACTGAACGTGACTACTGTTCACACTAAACGATGCATGTAACGTTAATACAAACACTGGTTTCTTAAAAATTTTCGATCCCATGAAACATTTAATTTATTGTCTTGCATTTGTAAAACTAGATTAAATTCCTTTGCTGAATTCGGGGGTGAAAACCAAGGCCACAATTGGTTGAATAAATTTAAAATAAGTGTCCACATAAGTTGTAATTCATTGTATTACAAACTCAATAAACGTGAGACACTTAACTGCAGTATTTATATTTCAATGCTTTACGATAGGAACTAGAAAACTAGCAAATTATATATTCACTATTAAGCCGTTTCCCTCTGGGGGTAGGCGTGACTCACTCGATGGGAAAGGGAATAGTGTGAGGAAGGGGTTATAGAATTTTTAGATTGATCTGGAACTATCGTATTACTTATTTAAGTA
>JAWWLR010000149.1:23599381-23613476 GCA_035041075.1 Acraspis erinacei
AAAATTGTGTGTGAAAAAATTTGTCAATAAAAAAGTTGTAACACAATTCCCGTTACTTTTGGGTCCCCCCTCGTATTATACTACTTCCTTTTACATAATTATACATGCAGAGCAAACATAAATCAAAATAGAAGAGAATGTTTTGAATGTTCCCCCGTGTTTTACTCCGGAAAGAAAAAGTTTTAACATTTATTTTTAAATTAATCATTTTTATTAATCGGGTTATGGCGTTTCTCGAAAAAAAAACATTTTTGACTGAAAAACAATTGAGCTTTTAAGACCGGCAAAAGAAAATAAGAAAATTTTCTTACAAACGGTAATACTGAAATTGAGATATTGAATTGTTGAGAAACTTATTTGATGAATTTGTCGATTTATTTTAAATACAGTCCTTAAGGTATAACTTTAACACGCACTTTTAGGATTTTTTTTCTATAAATTTGTGGTCTCTTATTTTTTCTCCAAATTTAGTGTGTGACACTTGTCTCTGTCTCAGTATGCATTATGTCCTTGTACCAGAAAGTCGTGTTTTAAAATCAGTAGATATATTGAGAAAAAAAAAATTAAATTTTGTTCAATGTAACTAAAAATAATGTTTGAAAAGAAGAAATTACATCTTTTACTGGATTTAAGGGAAAAAAATTACAAAAAGGCAAGTTTTCATCATAGACTGAAATTGAGTTTCAAACTGATTAACTGTCAAATGAATTCTTAAGATTCTTTGATTGAGGTTTTAATTAAATTTTTAAATTTCATTCATTTTTTTATAAGATTCAATCAATTCTCAGAAATATTGAAGATAAAAATGTAAACGATACCAATAATTCCTTCATTATTAAATTAAAATTCAATTCTGCTTTTTAATTAATATTAGAATAACATAAATATTCCCTATTAGTTTCCTGTTGAAATTTACCTGAAAAGGCCTCGAAACATGTTGGGTCCTGGTAGTACAAAAAAGACGGATAAATAATAAAGAACTGAGAGGAAAAGGTGGTTTTGATATCCCCTTTTTTCTCCTTCTTTTTTCAATTGTCGCATATCTGCCTCTAATAAGCGGTTTTACAGTGTTTGAAAACATATTGTTCTTATTTTACGTCGTTTTGCGCAATTATTTTTCAGAAATTAATTTGCTTGAGTATTTATTTTTTAAATTCTTTGTAAGCCTTCTTGTACAACTTTCTTGCAAATTTTTGTTTTTAGTTTATGTTGGTCTAAAAATATACTTTCAAATAAAAACTTTGTTTCGAACTGCCTAATAATACGGAGGAATGCCGTGAAGTTTGTTACGGTCGTTTTCCCAATTATCTGAGTGCCAAAAAGCCATAGAATATTGTAATGAATGCCCTTATCTCCGAGTTGACGATATTCTTGTCAATTTATCTGTGACGTATTCGGCCATTTATTTTGTGGTTCGCAAAGTTACGACCCACTTTCTCCAGTTAACGGTACTCTTAAAGAATAATTCTCATGCCGATTTGTAGAATCGATTGTCCATTGTAGGACGAACCTGCCAACAGTGGTCAAAATCTCAACCGCAAAAGATAAAACTAAAAACTTTTTATTGGCGTATAGCTTAATTTGTACTGAAATCCTATCAAATTGCTGAATACATCATCTTTGTTTTTGTCATAAGTGCTCTTGAATTACTAGCATACTTTGTGTCTACTGAAATTTACAAATTTTCCCTTATGAGGCTAAAAATGAACAACTATTTGCTGGAAGTAAAGTTGAGTAGAGCATTAACATGACTTTGAAACGTTTAAAGCGGCATGGCAGGAAAAAAGAATTATTATGTTCAGAAAACCTGTTCACGGATGAAGCAGAAAGTGCAAAGAAACACGCAATTGCGCAAGCGTGATATGAATTGCCTACGTAGGTAAGCTGCTTTGTAGGTAAGCATCATGATTCATCAACCGATATCATTATCTACACCAACGAAAGGCTTGCCATGTTCTCACGTCGCAAATTAATAGAAAAAATTGCACAAAATATTCCAATAGAATTTTGCACAATAGCCAATGAAAACTTTTTTTGAACTAACATTCTTAGCTGACAAAAACAAAAAAGATATAACATCGCTTCGATCGTTTACGACGGTTAATCTGAATTTTTAATGACTTTACAATGCACGTTTTTTATCTTAAGGTAAAAATTGCACAATTTAATTCATATGAAGCACGCTAAAAAGTGAGTTATTCGAATATAGATATGAAAATACTGCCAATTTCATTTTCTCCTTTCATTTACTTTTATAATTTTCATTTCAATAGAGCTTTAACCTGAGTCGAAAGTTTAGCCCTATTAAGCCCTGCATAATTCCAAATAGAACCTACTACTCCCCGAGTCGAAATATAAACCTCCTTTGATCCTCTATGGCTGTAAATAAAATCTCTTTTGGACCTACTTGGCACTCGACATCCTTCTTTAATTCTCGTAGAACCTCTTTGGATCTCTTTTCAACCTCTTTAGCCCTCCTAATGATTTTCAAAGTACTTTCGAAGCCCTCGTTTAAGCCTACATGCCCCTCTACTAAAATAACGCAAAGGGATCCCTTTGCATCATTTTAGTTGACTAGCACATAATACTTCTCAATCTGAAGTTAGCAAAGTAAAATAGTACGAACGATAGCTTCAAAACAAGACAATGCGATATTATAACAGGACGATAAAAAAAATGATGCTCAATTAAAATGGAAGCATAGTCTTTACAGTGTTAGGACCTGTGTAATTATTCTAAATTTATATGTGACTTAATTTTAATTAGTTAATTTGTTAATACATAGTAAAACACTTATGGATAATAAGGCATATTAATATTGTTAATTTTTTAACGTTAATAACTTTAATAATATAACTACTGAAAAATATTATCAATGAAAATTATCTTATCTTCTCATTGGTCGAAATTAAGAACATCAATATTTTAAATCAAAAGAAAATTAAAACTGTTGAGAGAGAAGCAATTTCTTCCTTCAGTTCGGAAAAATAAAAAATGTATTATGCAAAATGAATAATGTGACCTGCCATTAAACCGAGCATTACAAATTTCACCATTTAGTTTCCTTAAAATTCAAGGAAAATGACGAAGTATTAAACACTGGTGCAAAATTATTTGCTCCTTTTATTCATGTTGTTGGAAAAGGGGATGGACTAAATTGTCTCGAAACTAGGGGACGATGAGACACTCCTTTATTATTTCAAGAATTTTTGTTGTGCAGTAATACATTTAAAGTAATATGTTTATAAAGTGAAATATTTTTTTAATTGAAAATAAATAAATGAGGTAGAGAAGAGTACAATATGGTGGCGCATAGTGAAGCGAAACTTTAAAATTTGGTTTAAAACAGCCTAAAGCTGACAATTCTTAATCGATTCTGATAATTTTTATTTTAAACATTTAAAGAAAAGACTTCATGTACACAAAATGTGTACATGAAATATTTTAATTAATTTTTTAAAATATTTTCAACAAACTGTATAAATAGATATTGAGCTTCGAACAGTGTATGTTTTGATACAGTTTGTTTAAAACAATACATTTCTTTCCCAACACAACAATGTCAAGTCAATTTAGGTCCTTTTGGTAAAAACAGAATATATATCTGTAAAGGAGGAGTTGAATGGTGAATTTTTTTTATATAACTTTGTGTATGTAACTTTTCATTCAAAATATGAAAAGGACAAAATTTTCTGATGGAACATCACTGTTAAATCAATTTAAAGTAATGTTAGTGAAATTAGATTGTACAGCTACAAATGATTGTTTAAATAGTGCACCTGTTTATAGAGTTTGCTTAGAATTTGTTTATAAAAAGTAGCTAAAACATTTCATGAATCAACGTCTTGTATCAGGTGCTAGTTCACTTATATTTTATTGATTCCGAGTTTATTTCTATGGTTTATTGAAAGACGAAAAAAAGTTATAAAAATTGACATTTTTCAATTTATTTGGCAACAAAAAAGATAAATATTAAAAATATTGAAATATCGGCTCTTATAATTATCTTTGGAATATAGTTAAGAGTATTTAAAAGAAGTATTAAAATCGATTAAGAATTTTCGGTTCTAGGGCGGCAATCAAATCCAATCAAATTAAAATGAGATTTTGTTCATCAACTAGCTCTTATTGGCTAAAAAACAGTGCTTAAATATAATTTTTGTTTTAAAATGCGTGCAATAAAGAATCATGATGATGAAACTATTTTGATGGAAAAATAAATAAAAGCCTTTGGTAAAAATTATGTATTTACAGCATGTGTTGAAGTACAAAAATAAACAGATTATTTTCTAATAGGTGAAGTATTTTTTGAAGTTTCTGATATAATTATCGGCCCGGAGCAAGGTCGTTTCTCACAAGCGGTAAGACATTTTTTGGTTAGAATATAAGGCCCTTTACGACAGATAAACTAAGCGTGCGATATTCTCCGATAGTGTGCGTCAAGTAACAGAAGAACACGTTTCTCGTCTGTATGTATATAAACTTATAATGTAAACAAAAGACCAGAAATCTGGTGTCTACTTCGTAGCACAAATTTTTTTTACGTGAAGACATTGGAGGTCTACAAGAGGATGCAAGTTGGATTTAGGACCTAGTTTAGTTCTCCAAAATGACACAAAAGTCAATTTTTTAACTTGTAGGACCTCCTTGTAGGTCCTTCTAAGGCCTACATTTAGAGGTCTAAAGTATGATTAAAATTTGGACTCGGGTTAACTAAATTCAGTAGAATAATTAATATTGTTTAATTATAATCCAGCGGTGCGGAAGATAATTACATTTACACTGATTTGTGTAATGCGAAACAAGCTACCGTATTAAATTTAAATTATATACGACTACAGGTTCAAAATTTTTAATAATAAGAAAAAAAATAATTAGAAAAAAGAAAATTATTAATTCCATTTAATTATTTAATTAAATAAAAATTGATTAAACTGATTAATTTTCAGATTTGTCGGCCACTCTTATTATTTTAATTTACAACCCATGTTTTACGATCAAGGATGTGAGTAAAATAAAAAAACTACATATCTCTTGTTTTACGGTATCATATTTTGCGTGGCCTATTTTTGAACAAGGTAACTTCATGCTGTTACTTCATTTTCAAAAATTCCCTGACATTTTCCAGATTTTCCTTAAAACTAATTTTTCCTGTCCATTGATATTTAAACACAAAAATTCTAATCTTGTGACATTTTTTATATAGAATTTTTTATAACTTCAATTTTGGACATACGCTTATCAATTTTTTATTTATTATTGTTGGCTGCCACAGCTTAATTTACTTGAAAAAGTGAACTATTTAAAATGAAAAATTACCAAAAGCGACTAATCTCTGACTGAAAAAGTTACTAAGCGTGACCAATGTGCATATTAATAATGTGACTAATGTTTGTTTAATTAAAGAAATTCAGAAGAGTTCCATCCATAAAATGAATTAAATTCATAAAAATAAATGGGAATTTAAAAAATCAAATTAATTTAAAAATATGAAACACTTCCTGTATTTAGTAAGCTTAATTGTAATAAGTTTAGATAAATTCAAGGGAATTAAAAATAATTTTATGAAATGCCTAAAAATACAACCATTCAAATTGAGAAAAAATTGAAAATCTCTTCAAATCTTTGAAAGCCTTGAGAGCTTTTAAAATCCCTGAAATCCTCAGAAACCTTAAAATACCTCGAAATTTGTTTAGAATATAGCAAAACATTATAGATCCTTTAAAATTAATCTACCTTTTCGAAAATTCTAGTAAACTCTTCAAACCTACGAAAATTTGTTCAAATCCTAAGAAGTCATACACAATTGTTGAGATCAATTGAACATTCGTTGAAATCTCTTCAAATACCCTAGAAGATTTAAAACTTTTAGACATCCCATACAATTTCTTAAATCAATTGAACATTCCTTAAAAATTTGTAAGAATTATTTCCAGCTATTTTGGATATCTATGGTGAAAATAAGGAAACACTTATATTTCACAGTTTTATCAATTTTGTTTACATTCTCATAATTTATGATTGAGAAAGTATTACAATTGTCGGAAGTTTGACACCACAGTTTTTCGACGGATCTCCACGTTTCGAGACCCCCTGAATCCGAAAATCAAGTTTTTACGAAGACGTCTGTCTGTCCGGCCATCCGTAAACACGATAACTCTCGAAAAAATGAATCAATCGAATGATCTTTGGCACATTTTATTTGGGTCATAAAAGAGAGGAAGAGTCCGTTAACAAGCCATTTTGGACAAAAATGCAAAAAGTGAGCGCATTTGGAATATTTTTGACACATTTTTTCTGATTTTGAAAATTCTATAGAAGGATATTTATAGTATTTTAAAAAACGAACAATTTATCCCAATGGCTTTTTTCGATAAAAATAATATTCTCAGAGTTATAGTATTTTCAAAATTTTCAAAATCAATCGAAAATCAAAATGTTATGCCATACAACGCACGATATGAAAAAAGTCAAGAGAAGAAAAACATTGCTTTTGGAAAGCCCTACAAGCTTATCATAACAATTTTTTTTATTTTCTCGGATAATCGAAAATTCAAATTTTTATTGCGCAAAGAATAATGAAAAATGAAAAATTGCATTTTTTGGTGCAACTATGCAGGATAAAGAAATAAATTAACAGAAATTGTGATCAAATTTGTAATAATTTATTACATTCTCGTAATTTCTGATTGAGAAAGTATTAGAATTGCCCGAAATTTGACACGATAACATTTAAATTTTGAAACCAAACGAAATAAAATACGAAAAAAAATCTCAAAGAGAAATTAGAGCTTTTGAAAAATCCTGCAATATGTCCTTTAACCATTTTTCAATGGGATACGTAATTTGTTTTTATCGTAAGTAATATGCAGAAAATCGGAAATTTGAATATTACGCCAAAAGACGCGAGACACGTCAAAAATATAAAAGAAAACTTGTATGATATTTTGCTTTATGCATAAAAATAATATGAAAACAAAAATCCTATTCTTAGAATAACAACGCGAGATAGATAAAAATGTCTGAAAAAAGGATTGTAGTTTTTTATTTATTTTAAGGTGGTTCAGAAAATATACATTTACAAATGTCTATCAAAAATCGAGCGCGCAGCGCGAGTGTCACGATGAGAATGTGTACCTCAAAGCCTACAGAGCTTTGAGAAACTTAATCTTTAACAAAACTTAATTAAGTAGAAAAATTCAGAATATGAAGACGCATATAAATACTGTGATCTAAAAGAGATCTTTTTCATAAATTTTCATTCAAGCATTCCAAATTCAAAGAATAAATATCCGAGCGCAAGGCGCGAGATCCAATATCCGAGCGCCCTAGATACGCTCAAACTCGCGAGCTATGAGAATATGCCAAAGAAGCGGGCAGATTTTTAATTGTTACAGTCCTTCCAAGATTTTCCCATATAGAAATTATCTAGCTAATTTAACTAGATAATTTCTAGATCGCAAAATTTACCTAATACAGCTAGAAATTTATGTCACAGCTATATTTTCTTAGAAGACGCAATCCAGCTAAACCATTTTTTTTCAGTGAAAGAAATCGGGAGATACGTCGCATCGGTCACTGACAGATTCCTCGCTACCCTTAAAACACTATAACTCTGGAACACTTCGCTATTTTTGACTCAATTTTTCAGAGAGAACATATCACAGGTTTCCGGAAAAATAAATTTCTGATTGCAATGAATACTGCAGTATTTTGCAAATGGGAACGTTTTTCTGCCGCCGTATGTATTCTAATTTCTGTTGGTTAGCCCCTTTTGTATCTAGAACTCTCATCTATGCTCGTTCGAGAAATATAGCATTTTGAAAAAAATGTCTCATTTTTTTAGAATTCGCAATTAATTTTCAAGTGATTGTAAAAATCAGCATCAAAAATGGGTGTTCAAACTGTGAAACTTTTCTTGAAATTTGGCCTTATTTGAAATGGAATTGGTGAAGTAGACCCAAATTCAATAGTGGTTCATCCATAGGTAAATTTATTGAAATACAAGTGAATAAAAAGTGTTTTTTATAAAACAAAGTGATTAGATGAGGGACTATGTGACAGCTGTTATTATTCTTGGCAGCCACTTAAAGTGCTTCTTACAGAAAATACCTGAATTTCGCCATTTTTTTCAAAATCCCTGACTTTCCTTGAACAAAAAAATTCTCCGATTTTTCCCTGATGTCCAGGTTCTCTCTAGCCTGCGCCAACCATGGAGAACCCAATATTGTTCATTTTATGACAAAAAACTATAGTAAATTCGTGTTTCATTGAATCGGATGCTAATAAAAGTGATTTGAGGTTTAGAGATCAAATTGGACCCCTCATGAATGATTGTCGAAATTTCAGTTAATGAAAAAAAATTTAGATCATGAGCAACGTTGTCATCAATATCGGCAAGTCGGCGTCGGACTACTGGTTAATTCGAGACTAACCTGTTTGCCTGTTTGTCCTCATTTCCAGCGGAAAACGTTCTAGATTAATCACTGGGGAATTGGTTGAAGAGACAATGGCGTTGATGGTAAATTTGAAACGAGGACGTCACGGGATCAAAGGTTGGGGAGTCTGGGGGTCGTCGGGACGCTGATTGGTGACCATTCAGATAGAAACGGGTATTTTCGGCTTTTACGAAAAGCTTCAGATTTCGAAAGAATTGCTACGTTGCTCCTATTGATTTTAGGTTTCCACTACATGTATTTTATTTCGATGGCTCTCACCAATTTTCACGAACAATAGGCGTTTCAGGATGAATCCAATTCAAGATGATCAAAGGAATTCTATTTCTATAATCACGGATATACATTTCAATCATCCGAATTTAAAATTGAGAATAAAAAAAAAAGTACTTAAATTTTCCATAATTTGCAATTAGGGAAAAACCTTTATCCTGGATAACGTTCAAGAGGACTCAAGCCCTTGTCAACCCATACTTTATATATCACAAAATTGAGCACAGTTGCTGTCGCTGACGTGAGATAATGAATTACCCGGCTCTTCCAGTCAAACTTTTTCACCAAATAAAAATAAACCCTATCTCTGCAAGCAGCTTTTTTTCTATGCTGGCGTTTCTCAACTTTTGCTGTGGGTGCAGCGGACTGCGCGAACTCCGGAAAATTATTATTTTTTATTTTATTTACTTCGTTGCCGACATCGACCGTTTTCGTTCGAATATATTGAACGATACACATGAACCGCATGAACGATCATTTAGACCGATCTTCTTCCTCCTATATATATATGAGGGTAAGCGTAGTTAAGGGAAACCTGGAAATCAGGGAATAGTCAGAGAAAAGTCTGGGATATAACAAAAAAATCATGGAAAAATCAGAAAAATTCTATGAGGGACACTATAAATAACGGTCAAGGATAATAGATTTAAAAACTTCAACAATTTATTTAAAAAGTCATTCTTTTTTGTTGAAAATTCATGGTTTGCTGTTAAAAATTTTTTCTAAATCCATATTTTCGGTTAAAAATTCATCTTTTTTTGTAGAAATTTTATCTTTTTTGGTTTAAAATGCAACTTTTTTGTGGTATTTAACTATTTTTTATTTACAATTAATTTTTGTTGTTTTAATAACGACTATTTGGTTATTCGTTAAGAATCTATGTTGGGTTTGACGAAAATTAAGTCTTTTGACTGAAAATGTAACTATTCTATTTTTGGTTAAAAATATATTGTTTAAATGAAAATTCAACTACTTGGATTAAAGTTAAAACACTTGGCTTAAAAAAATTGTAAGGTTAATCTTTTCGGTTGAAAATTTAACATTTTCATTCTTTCTTTGTCGACTGAAAAATCTTTGTTGAACACTCGCTTTTTGGTTGTAAAATTCAACTTCTGGATCAAATTCAACTTCCATTGGTTGAAGTTGAATCTTTTTTTGTTTAAAACTTTGACTATTTGGTTGAAAATTCATCTTTGTAGGTTGAAAATTCAACATTTTAGTTCAAAAATCAACTACACACGGACTCCGATTTGTGTACGCTTGTCGTTCTGATCTTAGACTCAAATGGGGATCCTCCGAAAGTAAACATTAGGGCCGTCTGTACACTGAGAGTGACTGAGAGTGAATATGACACAATGTGAGACACGCTATGCTGTTTTTTCACGCATCACTGAACATGGCACATCTCCCGCGGCTTCCTTTAATCTGAAACCGCCACGCGGCGTCAATTTTCGGAAAACACAAATCGAGTTTACTGAAATCGGAGATAGAGTATATTTTGTTGAAAATTAAACTATTTTGTTTAAAAAAAATCACCTTGTATGGTAAAAAAGTAATCGTTTTCGTTGAAATAAAAAAAAAGATTAATTTAAATTTTAATGCTTTATTTCGTTTGTAAAAAATTCGCTGTTAAAAATGTACCAAGATTAAACTTCTGGTCTTTGGATATTAATGGTCATAGAATATAAAAAAATCAGGGAATTTCAGAAATTAAGTTTTGCAAAGAATGTAATTAAGCAAATAATTTTAAAAGTATATAGTTTACAACGTCTATACTTCTCAATTCATGAATTCAATTCTCAAGCATTCAATTTCCATTCAATGATTAGTATGTAAATTCTGCTTACAAATGGTATTTTTAATATAAGTTCTGGTGAAGAATAATTTTCGATTTCCCTACATTCTATTTAAGTAAATCTACTACTTATTAAATTGAGCTTTTATCAGACTGCGTAAGTTGTATTGAGTCTTATTATTATGTCTCTGCCAATCAGATTTATTTGTATCGTTCTAAATAAATTGACTTTTCTACGACAAGTTTGCTCTCTTCAAATACTAATTGTTTAACATACCTTCGATTTCGCATGCAATTATGCAATTACTCATTCTTGGCATTTAGCGCGCAACTAACGGATATATGTATATTTTTAATAGGTCAGGCCGATTAGCGAAAATAAAATACTCATTTGGGGTAGCCACTAGAAGCTAAAAAAATGCCCGGTTTCAAATATTTTCCCGACTATTTAAATGTTCAAATTAAAACATAGACTAAACAATTTATATTATTTTAAGTAGTTAAAAATGAACCTAAAAATTAAAGAATCAAATGTGAAACAACTCTAAATTTCATGCGTTTAAAATTTTGTAACTGAAAAATAATTTCTTTCCAAGTTATTAACTAAATTAAGTTTTATCCCTAGGGATTGGTATTATTGCTTGGCCCTTATTGTACATACATCTTGCCAGCTGACGTCACAACTTGAAATACTTAATATTAGAAATCTTAGAGAATATATACCTGTAGGGAGCCAGGCAATGGCAGAGTTGTTGGCCAAATAATAGAGACAGATTATGAGTTAGCGGGATAAGCTATCTCTCTCGCGCAGCAATCTGATGGGCTGTTTACCGCTCCCCTCTAAATGAAGCTTAGATAGTTTACATGTATGCGCAAGTGAAGAGCTATTATGGAGCAAAATTGAGAGAACCAATCACGTTGCTGTGCAAGAGAGATAGCTTATCCCCCAGCCTCAAAACGTCAGAACGCGGATATATCTGGCATGCGCATTAGTTATTCCTGTGTATTTTGAGGTTATGTAAGGCCATTTTCCAATTTAAAACTCCATAGAATCACTACGGCGCATGTCTGAGGACCGTAAATTTTAGAAAAGAAGTCGATTGTGGTTAAAATTTATAGACATAAGCAATAAAAATAACAATAATTTTCATTAAAAAGTGTTACTGAATTCATAATATTGCAAAACGTTATTACTGATTAAGAATGGACAATGTCAGAAAATCGAAAAAAATATATTTTCCGAATTTCTCTTTTGCATCGTTTCAGGCCAAATATATGTAGTTTAATATTATCGATTTATTTTATTTACATGATTTTAAATTTTAACTCAAATGTTTATTTTATTTATTTATTAAATATTTACTTGTATAATATTAATAATATATTCGCTTAAATTAATCCTTAAATAAATATGAATATTTTACATTTCTGCCTATTAAAATACTACTACAATTGTTTATAAAGGCTAGAACTTTGAATATAAATTATTTCAAAACTCAATTAGCGGCAGTTCGTATAAAAATTTTGGACACAGTTTCTTCAAATTTTCGGCCTTCGTATATATTCTTAATAAATTAATTCGCACTGATAAATGAGACGACGGAAAAGTCCCGAAAAATAAAATTCGCAAAACTGTAAGATTCCTGAATAATAAAGTCTCCGACCTAAAATTTCCGAATTATGAATTTCCCTAATTAAAACAATTAATATTTTTTTTAATCGCTATTATTCATTTATTAAACATAACAGTCAAATACCCGTATCAAAGAAGTTTCTTATTAATATTCAGTGTTTGAAAATTTGGTAGTGATTTATCTCGAAGCTTCTTTTGAATCCTTCTTTTAATTAACAATTTTAATTAAAAATGCTGGTATGATATTGAGAATTTGTTTGTTAATTTTTTCGGTTTATATCTCATCTCTTTCAAATGAAAATTCAATTATTTGTTTGGAAATTGTTGTATTTTATTAAAAATCCGTCTTTTGTGGTAGAGAATTAATCCTGTTGATTTATAATTAAAATTTTCGGTTTGTGGTTAAACTCTGTTGGCGAAAAATGTAAAAATGATGTTTAAAAATCCTTTTTCTTTATTACGATTAATTTCTTCAAACTGAAGAATTAACTATACACTTATTAAGAGTGAATTGTTACTTTTTTATAATTCAACTTTTTGGCTAAAAGTGTGATGTATTTTGTTGAATTCTTTTTTAGTTCAAAATTTAACTATTTGGTGAAAAGTTAAAGCCTTTTATTTAACACTTTTCTTTTTTCGTTGCAGGTCGATAAATGTAGTAGAAAATTCAAATTATTGCTTAAAATTGTATGTAATTTTTTATTTGTTGTGAAAATTTCTTTAAAATATTGGTTATTTATTGGTTTCAAATAGATCCGCGCTTTTTGTTACATGCCCAGTTAAAAAAAATTCCAGGTCTGTTCCCTTCACTGAAATAGGGGAGGGGTAGAGCAGAAAAAATTTATCGCTCCTTTGGTGTTGGGACGCTCATTTCTTTGGAGAGATCGTAAATTCGGAGCTCGTACGTTTGGAGTTTGAGTGTATTTTCATTTTTGTGAATACGTAGGTCATATAAGCTTCCACAGATTTCATATTTTGGATGGAAAATTCAACTCATTGGTTCAATTTTCATGTATTCTGTTGAACATTGAACAATTTTGTTAGAAAATGCTACTTTTTAGTTGAAAATCGCGTGAGTCTATAATTTATGTGTAACACTTCTCCATAATTTCATGTAATCTAGAATAATCCTATGCGATCGAGAGTAATCATACATGATCCGGTGTAAATGTGTATATAAAGTTAATCCAGGGCAATCTACCTCAACTGGAAAGCATTATTAGGAGTTGTTACCCCTTTTATTTAAATTAATATATAAACTCAAATTAAATAGATTTTACTTACCAAACCATAGTTTTTCCTCGTAATCGACACTTCCATAAGCCACTCTGCTGTCTTGGGGAAGCTCTCGCGTTGATGGAAATACGTAATGAGGAGTCTGCTCCGTCACATTTGTGAAAATATTCCATTTGATCATTAAAATATTTCTATTGCAACCCACCACAAATTTTTCGGGATGGCCTTTCACAGGAACCATATATTTCGTTACTTCTCTCCTTCCCAACAAACTTTAACATTCGGTTCCACTCTCTTCCCAAACTTATTTTTTTTTCTCTAAGATGAAAGTTACCTCAGTCAAAACCGGATCCTCGATTCGATTTCGAAACTTCTTCGTTTTTTAGAGTCGAAAAAGGCTCGAAATTTTCGAGGATTTAAAGAATATTTGTCACCGAAATCAACGTTGTATCCATGACTGTCGTATCGACGTCGAATACATGTTTATTTCGACACCACAAAATTTCTAATTTGAGTACCTAGGATATTGGCAATGTATTGTACAGATACAATCATTTCTGGGAATTTTACCGTAATTTTTCCTAAGAATGCCATAGCCTACAAATATACAACTCTTGGTACTTTCCTAAAATGAAATACTATGTCGCATAACCTAAAAGTGAAATTACAACCTGAAGGTACTTTTTCATTTTTTCCGTAAAA
>JAWWLR010000149.1:23736237-23746588 GCA_035041075.1 Acraspis erinacei
TCTTCCAGGCGCCATATTGGAGCCGCCATGTTGGATTTTTCTCAAAGACCACAAAGAATTCGAAAGTCCACGTCGAGCCGAAGATTTTGAGCCCTCAAACGTCTTGATCGGTTGAGAAGAATTTTGGCAAATTCTTTGTCCCGGTTGATGTGGAACGTCCCATATATATATATTTCATTTATTCCCTGTGAAGAATACTCCATTTACATAAATGCAATATTCTTCACAAGAAATGAGTTAAAAGTATTTATACCGAACAGAACAAAAAATCTTACATTTTGAAATGTATAAAAACACAAATTTTGTAAGGATTAACATTGTAGAAGAAATCCTGTACATATTATTCCAAGAAGCAAACTTTTTAAGGTCCGTTTGAGACCATCAATTGTAATGGAATTACAAATTTACGTATTCTAAGCCCGATAATATCTTCAAAATCTTTTTGTTTCATACAATTAAGGGCTTATTTTTTCATGAACAACAAATAATTTTTAGGGATGAAAGAATTTTTTAGCAGTAATTTTGTATTTTTTTAAACTGAAATCTAAAAAAATAAATTTTCAGACCTAAAACAGCCTAACGAAATATTTAAACAATGTTTTAAAAAAATTCATAACAGTGCTTTGTTTAAAAAAAAGAACACATTCGGGTTATAGGGTTTACAAAATTCAAAATAACACTTTTTTGGGCACATTAGTGTCTAGAGGCCAACGCCGTTCAGCGAGAAGAATTTATAAGCGGTTATAGAGTGCAGCCCCTCAATTCCATGTTAAAAAATTTGGCACCAATATCTTGAATTTTCCATAAAATAAAAGTATGAATTGTGCTAGCTTTGTGTTTTGTTGCTCATAAATCAATTTTTCAAACAATCAAAATTTGAGCTAGAATTACGGCACCAAACATATATGTACGTTACTCGCCGTAAACAGAGATTCTATTTTTCGAACCATTTTCAAAAATAGTCATTTTTTTAAAACTCAGTTTTGCCATTTTTTTAAAGCAACGAGTTGTGCTAAATTTGCTAGATCTTTGCTCCGTGCTAAGTTAGTAGATAGGGAAGTGCGTTTCTATGTATGCAAGGTCTTTCTATATCGGTATCGAAATCATTATATAGCCGAAGTGGTTCGTGTCCTTGCTAAGTTTCTATAAAAGGGACTTATGTCCATACTAACTTTCTAGAAAATTAGTTTGATTCTTAAAAACTTAGCACGGACACGAACCAATTTAGCTATGGAAATGTCTTGATGTGAGTTAGGTAGGAATTTGCATATGATTAGAAAGTAGCATATTTTTCAAATAAACTCGAATTTTTGAACTTAGAATCATTTTTGTTACACACAAATTTAAAAAAAATGCAAATTTTTATCAGAATATAGGATCTATGGTGCTAACATTTATACCCTTAATTTCTATCCCAATTGGCAGTTCTGATATTGAATTTTTACCTAGAACAAAAATATTGTTTTGACCTGAATTGAGAATAAGTGTAGTATTAAAAAAATCTTGAAGAGTTTATTGAAACTTTCGTGAGGAAATAACAGTATCGATTCTCATGCTCTGGGGCACGTTCAGAAACAAGATTCGTATCAATTCTTGTGGCGAAATTGTTCTTAAAACGTGCTTTCACGCTTTTTCTCCCACGAACTTGTGATTGAAGTCATAGACCATCAACCGCATACATACATATGTCTACCTCTTTGTACCAGTTATGTGATGACACGCTTTTCTTTCGTGTGAAACCGACTTTAAAATCTTTCATCTTCTTATTCTGCCCTTTTCCAGTTACCCTACATTTTTTATATTGATTAATAGCTTTAACATGCACAAATAAATAGGAAGGCAGATAACAATTCAATTAATTCTATTCAATTCAGCTTAAATGAAAAAAGAACAGTTCTAACGAAAAATATGTATTCTGCTAAATTTTAATCATTCCTCAGCTTTAAATTATAAAAATTTTAAACCTTACACATTTAAGAGTTTTATTTTCACTTTTTAACCATTTTTTTAATCCGACTTTAGATTAATGTTGTAATTTTAACCACTAATTACGAATTTTGAATAAAAATTCATTTGCAGGTTTTAATCTTGATTGGAAATGCAACTCCGATGATGATTGCACTGCTTCTAGAAGTAGATGCATTGCAAAAAATTGCAATTGTGAAACAGGATACGTTTTTAACTCTGGCTTGACTGCCTGTCTCAAAGGTATTTATTAGGTTGGTCCAAAAAAGGGCTTAATTTCTTTCTAAACTGGTTCTCTTAAAATTAATTATTTTAATATCAAAATGATCCTATATATTTTGGCAGAATGAAAAAATATATTTCATAGAATAACAATAATATTATTAATAATAATATTATAACCCAAGAGCCTCGGTCGCTCAGTTGGTTATACACTAGGACTTCCCCTCAGAGGTCCGGGGTTCGATCCATGAGCCGGTACCTCTGTACATTTTTCAATGCACTTAACTGCAACCCAGTCCGTCAATGATGGGGTAAAAACCAGACTTTGTCCAATATGTCGGGGACATACTGCTCTCGTCAGATCACTTGAATGCATTATAAAAATGCTTCCGTGGCTGATGATATATACCGAGACAGACGCGTGCAAACTATTCCAAAAACTATAAAATCCAACTATAACCAAGAATGCCTTCGACATTTTGGGCAGTAACCGCCTTCAGCCTGTGACAGCATTTTAATATTATAACCCGCTAACAGGTTTAAAAAACTTTCATTCTTATTTTAGTTAAATAAGCGTTTCTATTTAATTATTTTATTTTTGTCATTTTGCAAAGCAAATATTAATTTTTTCAAAAACTACTGTTAATATATTATTTTACCTTGGCATACGTAGACTGCATCCTCTTTAGTGAAATACATCATTAAGATTTTTAACACGTTCATAAAAAAATATTTAGGGAGTCCAGTGGGGATGGGGTATAAAAATAAACATTGCTAATGGATTCTTTTCACTATGGAATATTAAAAAGGTCCTCTGTAATATAAAAATTATTTCAATAGAAAAGTAAAAGTATTTGATAAAACCAAAAATCAGGCCCGCACTTGATTTGCCCAAAAAAGACCCCTAAGCCCCATAATAACCTTAAATATTTATTATAATTGTTTACAAAATCTTGTGATGTTTTGTACTAAAAATAATATATTGCATATATGGAAAAGTAAAATAAATCTATTAATATCGGTTATTTGAAGAAAATAAGCATTATATTTTTAATGGCTTTAGAAGAATACAACTGAAAAATCACCAAACATAAAATTCCCGAAAGTTGATAATATTACCGAATTGGAAATTTCCAATAATAGATATATAGTTCTCGAAGTAAAATTACCGAAATTAAAAGATTAAAAAATATTTCAAATAGATCGTATCTGAAATTGTAAAAACTATCGAAAATTAAATTTTATGAATTGTGAAATCTGGAACAATTAAATTCTCGAAATTTCTTAATATTAACAAGTATGAAAATTACTGAGATTGGATCATTCTAGTAATAAAATTACTGATCTTATAAAATATCCAATTCTCCAAAATTACTGAAACAGGGAAATTTCCGAATTATAAAACTCCGTTATCTAAAAATTAAACAATTATTTAAATAATAAATAAATAATCAATAAAATAACGAGTTTGCTTATTAGATAAACGTATTTTATTATATTTATTATTAATTTGTTATTATTTAACCATGCTATTTATTTACTGTAGAATGTGATATTCTTGCTTTTTTGTTCCCAATTTATTATTGTAACTGGTATTTTACTTATAGTTGTCAGTTCTTATGGAGAGTTATGTGAAGACACAGTTCAATGTTCAGCATTTTTACTCGCTGGTGGATCATGTGAAATCGACAAAAATAACAATAATGTCAAAAATAGCACTTGTATATGTGGTGAAGGGTACCATTACCTACATGGCAGATGTTACGCCTCTTCAGGTGAGATATATATTTTTTGTATTGTTCATCCTTTCTCTTATAAGGTTTAATCATTATTCATTTTTAAAAATAAATAAAAACAATTTTGATACTCGGTTCAAGGCCTGGGTGAAAAATGTAGAACACAGGACGATTGTTACGTGAATTTAGATTTTGAAGCCTCTTCCTGCAAAAATGGAATTTGTGCCTGTAGCGACGGTTTTTATGAGAGAGAATATCGTACATGTCGGCGAGCAGCGAAAGGTATTTTTTTTAGAATAATTTTTATTAAGAAAATTTGCTAAGCTTCGTTATAAATTTTAGCTGCAGGCGAAGAATGTACAGTAGATATTGACTGCATATTTCATAAGAACGCTACATGTCCCAAATTTATCTGCCAATCAGGCAAAGAGTCACATTATTTATTACACGAATTCAAAAATGCAGATTTGAAAGTGCAAAGTAAGTAATCTTTAAAGCAGCTTTAATTAATTTTAATTTAAAAAATAATAATTTCCTAATCTTCTGTTTGTATATAGATTCTAGTCTTGAAAACGAATGTAAAAAAGATACAGATTGTAAAAACGAAAATATGCTCTGTGGCCCAGAATTAAAGTGCATTTGTAAACGTGCTCACTTTAATTCTGACGGAAAATGTATTGCAGGTAAAGGAAACAGTTATTGAATTAAAAATTATTTTTTGTCTACTATTAATAATTTTTTTAATCCAGAGTTAGGAGAACCTTGTTCTGAAGATGATGTTCCGATGATTAAGCAATCTATTTGCCGAAAAGGGATTTGGGGTTGTACAACGGGAAAGGTTGCGTCTCTGAATAATCGAAAGTGCCTGAAAGGTATAAGATAAATTAATCAATTACAAATAGATAAATAGCACGTGTATTGATCAGCTTTATGAAATGAAAAGTCTTATAATTTTAATATTCATTTAAAGTTACAAGGTCCTACAATAGTTCATGTCTTCAGAATGAACAATGCTACGTCTTTGGGCCTGATGCTATCTGCAATGAGAAGCGCTGTCTTTGCAATAATAATTCTCATTATGAGGAATCAGAATTATTTTGTTGGACAAATAAAGGAATTGGAGACAGTTGCGAAAGCGATAAAGACTGTCATATTCGTGAATTACAATTCAATCTTTCTTGTAGAAATTTCATTTGTAATTGTCCGGATGGTACCCTTTCGAATTCAGAGAAAACATCTTGTGTAAAGATACCAACGGGTAAGTTTTAGTGAAAAACTGTATTCTTTAAATAGCATTTATGATGAGCACTTAAGAAAATTACTGATTACAATTTTCAGGAATGAATGCTACCTGTGATAAGAGTCAAGACTGCGTTATAAACAATGGAGACTGTGTTTCAAAAATTTGTAAATGTAAAGAAAATTATGTTCCCTTAACTGAAGATAGTTGTGTCGAAGGTAAGTTCCCAAAATTATTATTATTATTAAATTAGCCAATCTACTTTTTCAGTGATTGAATATTTTTCAGTTTCATCATATGGAAATAAATGCGAACACGATGTGCAGTGCAATTTTTCCTTAAATAATGGCATTTGCTCACCAATTTCTCTTCAAGAAGATGTCGGACAAAATTCAACTTATGGGATTTGTACCTGTGTAGATGGTTATTTTTACAATAACGCTAACTGCTTCCTGAAGAAATGTGAGAAAACTGGGAATTGGCATATCATTAAATAAAACTCATTTTAATTTTATTAATTTTATACAATTTTCAGATCTTGGTCAAAGTTGCGAAAATGAGAGTGAGTGTTACCTGAACAGTTACATTGATAGAGTCGAATGCAGAAAGGGAATATGTTCCTGTGGTTGGGATTACAAGAAATTGAATGCGACATTCTGCGCAAGAAGTGAGTAACTGATAAAATGAGTATATATACATTTTTCTAAATAATTATCGGGCTGGAAACAAAAATTCATTTTCAAAATCCGCTCACTTTGGCCTGATAAATTTTCGATTTTCCATGTTCATTAATATTTCAAGACCACGATTTAAATTTTTAACATAGTCTTTTGTAAAGGAAATACAACAGTTTAAAAGTAAAATTAAAAAATTTCCTAATTTAATCATTTATCTCAGCCAAAAAGGTAACTCTTTCTATACCATAAAACATTAACTTACAACAGATTTTCTAACCAAATAGAAATGTTCAATAGAACAGTTGAATTCTAGACCAAAAAAGATACATTTTTTAAAAAATACTTGAATTTTCAACAGAAAGATGAATTCTCAACGAAAATTGTAAAAGTTAATTTACAACTAATAAAAAAAAATTCGACAAAATAGTTAAATTTTCAACAAAAAAGTGGAATTTTTATCATAATATATTAATTTATTACAAAATAGTTTAATCTTAAACCTATAGACAAAAAAATTTCCAACAAAATAGTTCAATAAATACATTTTTAACCGATTAAATTTTTCAACAAGGGTTAATTTTTTCAACTCAGCAGTATCATTTTTAAACAAAATATATTAAATTTCTTCCAAAAGAGATGTATTTTTATACCAAAAAGGCAAACTTTCAAAAAGATATTTGTATTTCGTTCCAAAGAGTTGAATTTTTATTTAAATAATTTTTTGTTAAATAGGGCAATTTCAAACCTTTAAAAATGAATTGTCAACTGAAATGGCGAATTTTCAAACAATAAGATTCATTTTATTCCAAAAAAATAAGATTTTCAAAACTTTTAACTGAAAAAGATTACATTTCTACCGCAAGAGACAACAATTTTAAAATAAATTTAAAAAATTTAAATTTATTATTCTTCAAAGTTATTTAAAGTGCCTCTCATAGAAATTCCCAGAATTTTGCAGGATTTTGTTACCAAATCCCTGAATTATCTGTGATATTCCCCGATCAACACAATTGCATCAATTTCTACGGACTTCCAGGTTTTCCTTCACTTACGGCCACTCTGATTATGTACATTCTTTTTTAATAATGATTTAACTTAAATTTTAGATATTTTTATATACTTAACCAAAAAATGATCAATTTTAAGATAAAGTGAAAATATGTTCTGGAAGGGGTTACCATCTCTGGATCAGCTTACTTTTTAAGCTTGGCGTGACTTTCGATCATTATTCTGTATTCTCGGTAAATGTAACCGTGACATAGAGTGACTTTGATTATCTTGTGATCTTAAGCCTCGTTGAACTTAGCGTGCTTCGACAAAATGCATTCTTTTGGGAGCACACTTTAATCACTATATTATTCATGTTATCATGTTAACAATACTTTGTTAACCTTTACAGGTGGCTCAGCAGCGATCCACCTATCAATTTGGATTGAATTGATGGCTGCTGTCTTCAGTTTACTAATGCTCTGAATTATTAAACTACAAATTAGCTTCAAGTCTCAACGAAAAATGCTAGTCTTCATTTTCTATATCCCTCTCAAAACACTCTGACGAAGTATTAATCATTTTACATTAATTTAAAAATGTTCTGAATTTATTTTAAGAGTGATTTATTTATTGTTTTGTCGCAAAGGAATTTTCTTTCCTCATAGTTGACTACGAATTAACTACTTCAGAAAAATGGATTATTTCTGAGAATTATAAGAAAGTCCATCTTGATTAAAGACGAATTAATCTCGCAAAATATTAGGTTACTTAAAAGCCAATGCTTTAATACGAATTTAGTTTCTATACCCCTCCTTCAAACGGAAGTAAACAATGAACTAAGCGATCAATATTTGAATGAAGAATGATTGGAAAATAGCTTATTCTTTTCCAAGGATGAAGTTTGAATTGTATAACGAATCTGGATTAGGTTTCATGTATAATTTTTTTAAACTCATTTACTTTAATTTGCAACAAAATTGTCTTGGACAAACCAACATACGTATATAATTCAAAACTTAAATGACCACTCAAAAATAATTCTGGGTGAACCAACCAGAATTTAGGTTAGTTCAACCAGAATAGAATGTTAAATATGCCCTTCCTATATATTCAGACTGAAAGTATCAGGAGATTTTGGTTGACAATTTTCTGGTTACTTTTGCCAGAAATCCGGATAAATATAACCGAAATTTCTGGTAAGATTAACCGGAAGTCTTTACTAGACAGTTTTCTGGTAGTTTAGGAATACAGCGTTCTGGGCAACATAACCATATATATTCTGGTAAACTTAACCAGATATTCTGTTCTTCGCAATGCCCTCTGAAATTACATGGACGGTTCACTGTACCACAAAGAAAATAATCTAACAAAAGTTGCCGAGAAGGGAGTGCAGAAAGTAGTAACCATATTGCGCTTCGCTAATATTTCTACTCTCTATATGTCGATATATTAATAAATAGCAATAGATACAACGCACTCAAGAATAATCAGAATATTGTTGATTCATTTTGTTTCTGAAACTCTTCCTTAAGGCTATTGTCTTCGGGATTTTATATAATATGCACTTATGTCACTTTTCCAGTACCAAAATTCTCGAACATTCACTTTTTTTATTTATTCTCTGTAATTTTAATGTTTTGGAAAATATTTTTCAGATACCCGAAAAATATGTGCGTAGTTTGGAAATACCCCTCTATCTCTAGTGTGTAGACTGATAACGTTCAGCTTTTTCTTATAACACAGATAAATTTACGGCTCACTAGAATTATTTATACTTACATAACTGAAAATACGTTAAAATAATCGCGATACTTCTTTTACCAGAATATTTTTTATGAGAAAAAAATCACCTAGAGCTAATTAACTAACATTTTCTAATCGTATTAACCATAATCTCTGATTAAAATATCTAGACATTTTTTAACCAGACGCGTCTAGTAACTTTAACAAGATTTTTTTTTCGAATAGAAAGTAATCAATATTCAGAATTGCAATAAAAGTCGAAGAAAAGTTCCGAGGAATTCCTCCAGTATGGCGTAATTTGAAAAGGTAATTTTAGTGAGTTGAGATTAGAGGAAAACTGCATACTTAAAGTTTCGCCGCCCGACGGTTAAGATAAGAATTGGTGATGGCTGGCACGCGAGTTCTACGATGTTGCCTAGCCATTAAGGGAGTTTCCACTAGTGAGGGTTGTAGTTTCTCCAAGGGCGTATTTCTATTGAGAATGACGACTTTACAAAGCTTCTTGTAATACTCAATAAACGAAAATTAAAAAAAAAAGTTTTTTTTTTAAATGAAACTTCCTTTGATTTGTTTTATTCTTTCAGAAGTTTTTTTTCTTAATTTCCTTCTTGGTAATAAAGCATGATGTATGCAATACAGTACTCGTAACTGAGTAGATTGTATTTGATATCAATTTTAATCTGCAATACTGTACTATGCTCTGTTAAAAAGTTGCAACTTTTTTATTTATAAAAATATGAGTTTTTCCAAATAAATCTGCAAAATGTTCTACGCCAATGGCTTTCTGAAACTCGGGAACGGACATTAATGACGTCAACGTCGACGTCGGCGTTAGGCATGATAACGATGACGTCATGATGACAAGGAGGTCAAGGTCAGTTCTTCGTTATGGATCCGTTTAGTCAACTGGTCAACCAGACGTTAAAGCTCTCACTTTATTAATCTTTAGCATCTTATAAACCGCTGTATCGACTTTTTTATTATTATAACGGCCCCTTGGAGCATTCTTAAGAAAATCGATCCTCATTCTTTTCGTATCCATAGATTACAATGAGCAATTATGCGCGAAACTATACTGAACTAAAAATGTATTTTCTTCAAAAGTGAGATACGAGTTTTCCGAAACGTAGGATCGAGAACGCAAAACAGTAAAAAGAAAACATGAATCTAAGGCTAATTTCAGGGTACCATATACCTGCAACAAAAAGTAGTATTGATAGTGTGAATGGTGCTACTTCCCAACCCTACTTAAAATGCCAGATAGAACCTGGATAGAACCCGGATAGACTCGCGACTCTATCCGGGCCATTCGGGCGTGAACTACGGGGTTTGTCCCCGGTTTGTCCGCTGTTAAACTTTACATGGTATTTGGCGAAAGTTTATCCTATGATGGAATAATGGCTGTCGTCTGTTATGGCGTCTTTAGCAGAAATGGGAAAACGGCAAAGTATGCGTGAATGCAAGGTATAAATCGGGACACCCAATTTAAAACAACACAGAAAAAAGAAAAGTTAAAATTTCTTGCAGGTAAAACTTGCAAGTTTAAAAATTAAATATATTTCAGCGAAAGTTTCACCTAGGTTAGGAGAATAATTTTTATTTCATCTACTGCTGCGGTCACGCTGAAGTGAGCAAATATCGGTAAAACATTTAGAATCACAAACAGAATACAAGAAAAAAATCGGTTCATACTGATATATTTCCTCCGAAATAAATTACACTATTGTAGACGAATTAGAACTTATTTAATAACATTTAGCAAAAATCGCAAAAAGCAA
>JAWWLR010000149.1:23793469-23803803 GCA_035041075.1 Acraspis erinacei
CATATTAGTTACAAGTAACTAAGTGACTGAAAAGTTACGTTATTTGTAACATTTAGCTTATTAGTTAGTTTGAAGTCACTTTGTGTTTTCTGTTCATCTCCTATTAAAAGAGGTTTATGGGTCATGGGATAAAAACAAATTCAAAAATTGAGCGTGCAGGTGGAGAACAACAGAAACCGAGTATCGAATCGCACTGCCTTGAGCGCCTTATGTTGTTTATGGTACCAACCCAGCATGAATAAAACCAAACAGGCTTGGATAATTTGAATTTTTTTTCGAAATACATATTTATGTTCACTTGCCGATATATAGTGTGTGTTTTCTTATTTACTTCAATTAATGCCTAGTTCTCTGTAAATTAGGTTTTTATGAATTATCATCATATTTATTTTGATTTAAAAATTTAAAAATTAAGGGAGTGACAAAAAATAACTTTTTCGGGAACTTAAAGTTACTTTATACAGTAACTTTAACTATGTAGTTACACAAAAAAAGTATCTTAACCAACACTGGTACTTATTACCATTTCACCAAACTTAACTAACATATTATCAAGAAAAGAATTTTTAATTTTATAATTAGACATTGGACCAATAGCTACACTCCTGTCTTCACTTAAGTCATGTCGCCAAGGGCATTTTTTTATCAACGATGCAAAATAAAAAAGACCTTTCAATTAAGATGGACTGAAAGAAACTAAATCGTTGCTATTGCTTTTTGTATTATTTTCAAACGACTTGGGATTTGCTCATTGCGCAAAGTTATCGCTCAGATATTATAAAACAAAATTCAAAATTAATTATCAGTTTAGTAATGTTCTTTTTGGTTTCATTGTTTCAGGTTTAGGTAACTGGACCTTTGGTCTACCACTCTGAACATTCGAGTTTGTCGATCAGAAGACAACAGAAAATTCAGAAATCAGAAAAGTTAGGCGCATGGCTGTCTGCAGATAGCCTGCAGATAGCAATCTTTGAAAGGGATTTAACTCTGCAAACAAGAGCGACTAATTTGTCGTTATCGAGATTCCTCGCCGAGAGACAGTTTAGCAGTTCTCATTGAGTGTTGCAGGCACGTGGATTGTTTTACAGCATACTAAATTCAGTGAGACATAATACCGCCTTGGAAAATCTTCAATTTGAAAAGCGTCAAGTTGAGAAGCAATGGTATAAAGAAATGATTAAAAATTTAATCCAACTCTTCGGCAAATTTTACATTGAATTCCACGGGAACCTTAAGGTACGGGACTAGCGCGTTTTACTCATCAAGCGTTGAGTGGTTCCAATTGAGGGTCAGGTCGATCCTCTTGCCCCACTCCTATTGGTCGACCTCTTAATCTTCCTAGGGATTGGATCACTGCTCATAATTGTCGCGAATACGACTGCTTCACTTGAGTATTCGTCATAGTACTTGCAAGCCGTCAGCATCGAGCATTAGACCATTGTCCTGAAAACCACCAGTCGTCATTTGGTCCGGAAGGAGTCGCTACTGTTCTTTGGCGTAGTCTTTCAAAGTCAAGGAGAAACCGTCAAACGAGTTCCTACATATATAAACAAATTGCCTAGATTACCACCTATAGTTGTGACTTGAGCACATGAGAGGACACTAAAACATCATCAGGGGATTAAATAATTAAGTGAAAACTAAATCATCAAGATTCTAAAGGAGCAGCGATCACTTCTTCCTCTCTGTAAATAAAGAGGACTTGATATTTTGATTCAAAACTGGCAGCAAACGAGATATAGTATTTCAAGAAGTTTTTTTTAAATTCTTCTCGAATTTCTTCAAGCGAAAGCACTACCAGCTGAATGGCACAGCTCTACTGGCTCTTGTTGTTTGAAAAACATTAAGTTTCGTTGTTTTTTTCTAGAGACAGAGAGAGGCTTGCAGTTAAAATATAAGGAGGTTGCTACCAGCGAGAGCAGGCCGTTCGGTCTCAACTAGATTTTTCTCAATCTGCCTGGTAAAAGATATCTTGATCTACCGGAAATAACTCATCAAGATTTCTATAAAAAGTGCCTGAGGAGTGAAAGTGTTTGGAGTTGCTAGATCACTGAGATTTTTTGAGACTGTATTTTGTTCGCGATGGAGCGAAGGATCTTGAAAATGTGGTGACGAAGTGCCAGGAAGGCTTTCAATTACCAAGACACTAACAAGTGTGTGAGCCATAGTCGTTAGACAATAATACTTAGCGACCATACGCTAAATATTGAAAATTCAGAACACATCTGAACTTCAGCCTTACGGCGTTAGTGATATTTGCAAGAAAGAAGGGAGAGACAGCTGCTGAAAGAGAATTCTTATTAAAGACTCAGCTCTCTTCTTGATTATCTCTTGATTCGAGAGATAGTGAGAAAAGGGATTAAGAAAGGACGAAAAAAGAAGTTTAATGTTGAAGTTGTTCATCACCAAGAAGTCCAGCCAGGTCGAAAACAAAATGCGTTGCAGCCAAGGCGTTGCGATGGTGTTCGGGGATGCATTCGTCGTCTTTTCGCGTTTTTTATCGCTCAGGTCGCGAGGTTGCGCCCTTTTAGAAACTCATCGACAACGCGAGACTACTGGAATTAAGAAATTGTACAACAGTTTCTTTGTAATGTTCTAAGGAAGGTCTGTGCGACTTTGTCGACAAGAATTGTGCCAAGAAGGGGATGTTCGAATACTTCCGCTATCATTTTCTCATAGAAGGGTGTAAGAAAACCTCCAGGAAGCGATCTTGCTGATCAGTTCCAGCGGTAAAGGCGAGATAAGTGACAAAGTCTGAAGACCTCGCGTTCATTGAGTATGAGAGACAATCCGAAGAGGTTTAGGCGAGAAGAAAGGACGTCATCCATGCGAAATTTAATGAGCACGAGAATACATTTTTAGGATTTTTTGACGAGATAAAATTTTTGAGAACGAGCGTTATCGACTGCTATTGAATGGAGCTGCAACTAATCATGGATGCTGGAGCCGAGACCCTTAGCGAAGCAATGTGGCTGGAGAACAGTCCGTCGCCTTCCTATCAACAACTCTCCCCCAACAATCAGAATGTGTGCAACGGGATCGCAGCTCAAGTAAGTTTATATATTGCAATTCCCGCTACTATTATACATCCATCTATCCTCATTACATGCTCACCACGTCAATCGTTCCTAACACAACCTCTGCTTCATAAATCTATTAGAACTGCGTTCTTCATAAACACTTTGATCAGCTCCTGCTGACTCAGACATGCCCTTTGATTCCAGTAGCCTTCGAAAATAATCAAAATTCATGAGCACCAGTTCAGCTTGTCAATTTTCTTTTGATTTAGGTATAACAAAAAGCTCTGTATGGAATAGAGTTCAGCGTAACATTTTTTACGCAATCAGTTTCAAACGTATTTTATTCATTTGCAGATAACAGAATTTTCCCTGTTTCTACAATCTTATATTTTTTTTATTTCTCAAACTTAAAAGAAATTCTGAGTGGTTGCACATTGTGTGACTAATTTAATTGGAAGATAGTCTAATTTAAAAACAGGTACTTTGACAATTAAAACTCTTAGAAAATTAAAATGGTCAAGTACCAAATTTTTATTTTCACACAATTTATGAATATTTTGACTAAGAAATTCTGTTTTTGTCAGTCATTGGGATACCACAGCCGGGAAAATGATATCTGGCAGGAAAAGCAGAATATGACGAAAAATTCTCCAAACTCAGAATCGCAAAATCGTTCCAAGAGCTTGTCGCCACCGCATAACTCATCCTCCATCCAATCCAAAAATTTGCTCAAACGCCGGACCGAAGACTCCTTGCTACAAATGGGAGAAATCGACAGGAAACATGCTAGAACAGAAGGTATACCAAATTACCGCAATCTATTTAAATAACTTCAAAATATTTCATTCAAAATTTGATCGTCCTTATATTTCCATGATTAAATCCAGCGTGTTCTCAATTTTATCAAACACTTAAGCCATTGAATAACTTCCGTTTCCTAATCCATGAGTAGGTGGAAAATTGTTTTTGATTATTGACCTGATTTTGTCAGACACATGTATAAATTTAGAAAAGGTGTCGACTTTCTGATATCATATCAGATACGATAAGGAGTAAGGACGTACGTCTTCGAAAAAAAAAACATGTTGATGATAACTTTATACTATTGATGGCAGTATTCTTAGGTTTCACTTTTTGGAATTTGTTCTCTTCTTTCAAATTAATAATTTGCCTATTTATCTAAGCTTGGTTTTATTTGGGTTTGAGGAGAAAAAAAGCATATTTTCATGCCTCTTCGTACGAATGCATTTGTCTAATAGGTCAATCATTAATTTCCTGAAGACAACCACGTGTCTCGTCTTGGCGGGCTTGATGTGAAGACTCACACGATTGTCATGATGTGTGCGAACTTTGAGTCGAATGATACCACCATCCGTACATGACTCTTCAAACATATGCGTAATGATGTGTGTATACGCATTAATACACGTACATCGTGTATGTCCTGGTCTCGTTTCAAGTTAATGAAAATTGCAAGCTTCCTCTCTTGTTAAATGCTGCGAACCTACCAACCGTCTCGCGTTAACCGCCTTGTCGCATGATCATAAACGTCAACAACAAGGCGTTGATTTAAAAAAAATTCAATTCCTCCTATTCTTCAAGAAAAGAGGAGTATAAATTCTTGTAGGCATGATCAAATCAGGAAAAAGCTCGTTCTTGAGTTTAATCTCATTTAATAATGTCATTGTATAGAGGACGAAACACTAACAAAATTAGTTACTATCCTTTTAGAAAATATCTTCTATTTCTATAAGCTAGAAAAGAAGTTGTTACTTAAATCTGCTGGGACGAATTTTCTTGGGTTGAGTGCAGTAATCTTTATAAATATTTTTATTCTATCAAAAGTGGTTTATCCATTTTTATCCTATTAAAAGAATCCACTTTAAGATTCATCATTTTATTATTTCCTGTATTAAAAAGTAGCTCGGGTGATGTCACGTCACTAAAAGTTCTTCCAATTCTCGGATCATGCCTCACTGAGTATTCGTCGTGTCAGCAAGCGGATTGGTTACTGTTGGCGCGCTTATTTGAAATGATAAAGTGTGAAAATCAATTGTTTACAACAAATAATATGCTTGAGAAGTAAAATTAAATAATTATTTTAACTTTCACTTTATAAGTATAATTTTTGATCAAATAATGATTTTTAATTATTTTACACTAATTATTTATTATAGACAATTTATTCGCATACTTAGTCATTTTAAATAAGCGCCGTAATAGTAAGTAACCAATGTGGTTTCTGAAATGACTCATGCGCAGTGTGGAAAGATCCTAGAATTATCGCTTTATAAGGACCTATCATATGCTGGTAAAGTAGAAATTTACGGAGTCAACCAATAACATCTTTGCGATTACTCTTTCCTATTAAACTGTTCAAATTGACAATAATTATTAATTATTTCAACAATTTTCATGGACAAATTCAGAGTTTGGATATTTTTTAATGAATAGACTTAATTTTTCTACGGAATTAACAAAGATTGACTCTCGATAACTATTTGCTGCGACACTTTGCGCATTGACAATAATTATTAATTGTTAAAACGGAAAGAAATTCAGAGTTTGGATGTTTTTAAACGAATAGGCTCAATTCGTTTACGGAGTCAACTAAGAATGTATTTGCGATTAATATTTGCAATTCTACTTTTCAAATTGACAATAATTATTAATCACTCAAACAATTTTCACAAACATATTTAGAGTTTGGCTATTTTTTTAGCAAATAGGCTCAACTTGATTCCAGATTTAAAAAAAAAGTCAATTATTTAATGATATTCTGCTTTTTCAAGATATTTTGGACTAATTTTTCTTCTGCAATATATTTTTACGTAATTGTAACTGTGGGTGAACACTCGATCGAACATATAACCAGTAATTTGTTAGAACCATACATTTTTATGTGCCCTTTCACGATCCTTATGCAAGTAATAATTAATTGTATGGTATTTTATTTAAAGTGGAACTATTTAGTTCAAATTTCATGTATTTGTTAATTTTTTTTGTTAAAAATTCGTTTTTTCTTGTGTACTTATTTTTAATGAAAATTGATTTTTTGATTTTTTCGAAATATTAACTATTATATTTTTTGTTATATTATATTTGAAAGTAATATAACTATTGAATAATATTTATCTATAATATACTATAGAATACTATAATATTGAAAATATTATAATGATTGAAAATTGGTTTTTTGATTTTGTTGAAATATTAACTATTATATATATATATATTTTTAATAATGTTTTTAACCAGATGAATGTATTAATAATTTTGATGTTAATTTTGTTGTCTAAATGGTGTAGAATCAATATTTTTTTAATATTGAATGTTAAAATTGTGAAAAGAAATTAATCTTAAAAAATATTGATTTTTTGTAGAAAAAAAAACACCATGTAGACAACAAAATTAGCATCAAAATTATTAACTACTATATTTTTCGTACACAATAATTCATCTTTTTATTGAAAATTTATCTTTTTGAGTTGAAAATTTAATCAGTTTGCTAAAAATACTGCTGTGTTGAAAATTGAATTATTATATTGAAAATGTAACACTATGTTTTAAAGTGTAACTATGTTAAAGGAAAGTTATTGTTTTTTTTCGTTGACAACAATTCATCTTTTTAACTTGAAAATTTAACTATTTTGTTGAAAATGCTACTCTGTTTGATTGAAGTTCAATATTTTTTTTAATTTCAAACATTTGCTTCAAAATTAACCATTGTAGGATAAAAATGGAACTATTTCATTAAAAGTTTAACTAAGTTGTTGAAAATTCGCTGTTTTTACTTTAAAGTTTAACTATACATAAATTAATTTTGTTTATTTCATGTTCTCAGTTGTTAAAGTCAACTTATTTTCAAACATTCGACTCTTCAGATTAAAAATTCAACTATTTTAATGAAAATGCAACAGATTTTGGTTGAATTTTAATCTTTTTTTGTTTTGTTTAAAAACTGGACTTTTTGGTTCATAATTCATTTTTTAGGTAGAAAATTCAAGCCTTTTGTTAAAAATTAATCTTTCCTTGTTGAAAACGATCTATTTGTCGAAAATACATCTTTTTTTGTTGAGAATTCAACTGTCTTCTAAAAAATTTAATTATTTGGTTGAAAATTAAACGGTTTTTCTTTGAAGTTTAATCTTTTTTGTTTAAAAATTGGACTTTTTGGTTGATAATTCATCTTTTTAGGTAGAAAATTCAACTATTTCGTAAAAAAAATCATGTTTCAAGCTTGAAAGCGATCTTTTTTTTTGAAAATACATATTTTTTTGTTTATAATTCAAATGTCTTCTGAAAAATTTAATTATTTGGTTAAAAATTCAACGGTTTTTTATTGAAGTTTAGTCTGTTTTGATTGTAAATTTTATTAATTTAATTTAAATACATTTTTTTAGGTTGAAAATTCAACAATTTGGTTAAAAATTCAAATATTAAAATAAAAATGTAGTAACTTCATTGAAATTTAACTATTTTATTAAAAAGTTATCATTTTGGTAAAAAATTCAACTGTTTTGTTGAAAATGTCTCCTTTTGCATTGAGAAATCCATCTTTCATGGTAGAAAAGTCATCTTTTCTACCAAAATAAAATGAAAAATTGGTCAAGGAAAAATCAGGGAAAAGTCCGGGAATTTTGAAAATGAACATTTTCGGCTACGTTGAATAAGGTGAAAATTTAATTTGTGTTAAAGCTGCTCTATGATTGGTTTTTGGGTCGTATTGGTTACGTTAATTACGTTGCGTGAATAGGAGCGTTATGCATTAGTATGCATTAGGTAGAAGAGTAAAGAATCAAATACAGTCGAATTTCCAGTCGAGTAATTTCGATGTATGTGTTCCAAAACTCAAAGCAGATGTCGCCCCTCGTTTTGGCGCCGCAAGTCCCAACGTTTTCTCTAGTTTTCTATTATTCATGGCCGAAGAAGAAGATCAGTCTTTGATAACGCGGTGTTGAGGTATTAGTTTAAAGCACTATTTTCGAAATGACAGGTATGTATGTGACATTTTGGTGTAAAAAAAGGAGCACATCGCTTTTCAATTAACAAAAAAACTAAGGAAACTGTAGATACTACCTTGTGTCTGCGTATAAGGCATGTCCCCACTCTCAGTGTTGTCTTCTGCACTGATGACAAAAAAGCGTCTCCATAGATCCTAGTTGTCTTTTGTATGTTCGTTCGTATGGCTAGCTCTGCTTCACGGGGGAAAACCAAGATAAAATAGTAGGTAATAATATTACAATAGTATTAATAATTAGACTTTTTATTTAGAAAGAATTCACGTTGGACCTCCTTGATACTGAGTGTGGCGTGGTTCAATAATCGCGATCGAACTTGAGGAATCGTTGACGTTGCTCCAATAATCGTTGTCTCAATCAAAATAGCTTGAAGTGATTTTTTTTGTTCTACTTTCCCGCTACTTTCTCTCCGTTTTTTATGTATTGTATCCATCCTTGTAATACTTGAAGGACGAAATTTAAGATTTGAGCCTTTTCAAATTTGAGGTTATCATCAGTTTAAACTCATAAGCATATAGATCCAAAAATTTATAAATTCTTAATGGCAAATGATATTCTTTGAGGTCATATATTGTCTCGATTATTTCCCATTTGTTTGTGTCCGCCTTATCAGGTATTTTCACTTCAACCATCAGCTAACTTTACTTCCTTAAAACTGAGGAAAAAACAATGGACCAAATGCATGGAACAAAACTTTAGTTCTGTAATATCTTCGTAATGAATAATAATTGCTATCATTTTATTGTCATTAAATGGTTCTTAAAAAATAAAAACTATTTTTGAAATACACTTACGTAGAAAAAGTTCGTTTTTACGAAGATATTAGCAAATTAGGGCAAAAATGGACCGAATCCTATGCATTTGGTCCATTGTTTTCCCCTCGGCAGTCAACGAAGTGAAGTTAGCTGGCGATTAAAGTGAAAATACCCAATAATTTTTTAACTAAAGAAGGTATCTCACATTTAGTTGGCTTAGAGATATAGAGATAGTTTTATTTCTTATTAATTCTTTTGTTTATGACAATTTTTGAAGTATATATGTTTCAAAGTGAATATTATTTTTCCCTAACCTTAATATCTAAGCTTCCCAATCATTTATAATGTTCTTGTTTGAATTTTGTCTCTATTTTGTATTAAATACTCTTGAAAATAAAATTGTGATTTGAAAATAGCGCCAACTCATGCCAATCAAAACTCATAAAAGTTTAACTAGTTCCGACACAGCGGCGCCAATCAGATTTGTAGTACCAATTGTCTCAACTTTCCCTTGAGGATCTCTAAGATGGCTGAATTTTTAGGAAATTACCATTTATTTCAGCGCATGTCAGTCTGAGGCAATAAATTTATCATGATATCTTTTGTTTAAAAAATAAGAAGGCGGACACAAAAAATGGGAAACACGGTAATTTCTGACTTCATAAAATACCACCAGAATAACATTTGCTCTCAAATATTTTGTCATTTTTGGAATTGGTTTAGCTATTTCACTTTTGAAACATTTTAAAATTCATCGAATTGAAATATTTGAAATATAGTAACTTAAAATAAATTGTCTTTATACAAAATTGAGTTTTTTCTACAATTAAATTATTTCTTCAGCTTGGAGAAGTCCAAAATTTTACAATAGAGTTGCTAAGTAAAGATGCACACAGAAGGAAAATGTTTCCACATATATCTGGTCTATACATGGAAGATGATTCATAATAATCTCGTAAAATAAGCTTTGCACACTAAAATTAAACTCAAAATTAGGTCCAATTAGAGAAGTATCATTTCTAAAGATCGCACTTCACGCTGCAATTTTAGCCTGAGTAGAGTGGAAAAATCCAAGGTAAAATATTTATCTGTGGACTTACAAATTGATTTAGATCTTGTGCTTCTCATTGATACAAATGAATTTGACTAATATTATAATCTCACTATACTTCTCAGATTATTGCACCTATTTCTGAAAAAAGAGAAAAAGCTTCGTTAGGTTTGTAGTTGCTTTATTTTTGCATAGACTATAGAAATTTCCAATACTTTAGACTATTCTCGAATCTTTATTCAGTAGCTCTAATTATTATTCTTCATTGGAATTTAAATTCTCAAGCCCCAAAAGTTTTAAAAGTCTGCTTATCAAATAGTTGCATTGTAAAGGCCTTAAAATAATATTATTTTTACAACATTTTAAGTTTGAAGCGTTTGTAATTTAAAATTATTTACATATTAATTATTTGCTTATTGTGCAGAAATTTTTTATATTGGCATTAGGGTCTTATAAATGTACTTAATTATAAACCATGCATTTCCTA
>JAWWLR010000149.1:23910097-23921557 GCA_035041075.1 Acraspis erinacei
CTGTTGCTCTTGGTGGTTCGGAACACACCTTAAACTGTCCGTCTGCCTCTCACCACCAACTAAGTGTGTGTGGGGGGGGGGTGTAAGGGAATAGGGATGAAGATAAAAGAAAAATGTAAACCGTTCGGGGGACACATTAGAAGCTTCCAATGCAAGACAACGATCGTTTTATTTTAAAATATATTTTTTTAACATTCATAACTTTTTTAGAGAATACATAAAACTTGACAACTTTTCGCTTTTAATGTTATTTTAAATATTTTTCACTTTTCAACTTGATAATTTCTTAATTATGTTATACTGCATATTTTTAAGTTGCATAACTTTATTAAATATATATATTGTTCATTTGTATAATTTTAAAGAATACATTGGATTGAGGGTTCAAAAAAACGTTAATGTTTTAGTTATTTTAAATGGTATATTGAATTTTCGAATATGAAAAAAACGCCAGACAGACACCGAAGTAAATCCATTCATTTCATGCCGGTTTTGTAATACGAAAAACTTGAAGGAAAGAATGTTGCCAAAGTCACACAAATAATTAAGGATTCAGTTTCAGTTGAACATTAAACCAAATAGTTGAATTTTCAACCCAAAAGATGAATTTCCTATCAAACAAAGATAAATTTTCATCAAATTAGATGAATTTTTAACGAAATGGTACTAATTTCAACCAAACAGAGGATTCTTTAACCAACATGATTAAATATTTAACAAAAAAAGATACATTTTCGACATAAAATAGAAGTTATATTTTCAGTTTAAAAAAGTAAATTTTCAATTAAAAAAAACTAAACATTTTTAAAGGAATTTCAACTTAATAGTCAAATTTTCAGCCAAATAAATGTATTTTCAATCAAAAAGGTGAATTAAAAAAAAACAAAATGTTGGAAAATAACGAGATTTTGCTCAAACAAAGGATAATTAATTAGTGTACGTGTAGAATGTCCTGGATACTTAAATGTAAGCTTAAACAAAGAATCCTGTGTTAAAGGGAATTAAAATTAAAAATCCCTGGAATTTTAAATTCTAATTGAAATTTTTTTTATTGAAATCCAAGTCGAAGCCTAAGTATAAAACTTTTAAAAGAGCAAATATTCATCATAATTGTCTTTTTCATGGAATGTTAATAAAAATTAAATATTTAGATGAGCTTAGGGACCGTAAATAAAAAAATTAGCTGTCAACAACAAATGTGATAGTTGATATTTAAAATAAGAATGATTTTAAATTACATAAAATCAGTGACTAACAAGTGTGTAATTAATTTTTCAGATAAAAACCTTGATCCGTTACAAAAATGAATTTTTAACTAAGAAGATTAGTTTTCTGCCAAAAGGTATGTATTACAAAAAATATGATGATAAAATATCCAATTAAAAAAAAATAAGTTGTGTACAAAAATATATGAATTTTTTATTGGGTTTAATTAACTTAGTTCATATTTAAACAAAGTAACGAGAAAAAGGGGAAGTTTCTTCGAAACAGGGGAAAAGGGATAAATTCTTTTAAAGAAAGACAATTCTTTTGAAAAAATTGTATAAAAATAATTTTAAAAAAGTCAAAAATTATTTATTTTATTAAATATTATTATTTAGTAACTGCCTGTTTAATAAATATTAAATCTGTGAAAATATCTGAATTTATTTAAGGCTATAAGTATTTATTTTAACAATGGCTATAGAATGAAAACATGAGATATCGGTAAGTTAAAAAATGAAACAGACTGCTTGACATATTTAACTTTGTTTAAAACAATGAGATTGCAACTTCTTTGCATTGTGAAACAAGGTTTCTCGATCGGCCAACATGAATTTGACTCATTATGTCTAATAGCCTTAAATATACTTTTTTTGAACTAAAGACAATATTAGATTCCTAACAGGTGATAAGGAACGATATTATACATTTTTACATTTTTTAGTTTCATTTTGTTAAATATATGTAAAAAATTCAATTTCTTAGAAAAATATTTTCTTTCTCAACTTTAACCTTCATATACATTTGAAATCAACTCGAATTACAATTTGATTATACAAGTAAGGCAAGGAATTGGATGCTTATATAATTTTATTTTTGTAAACAAATTTTGAAGACATGCGTTATTTTCATACATTTTACGCGAAAGAAAATCCTGTGCTATCTAATGCGCATCAAATTAACTGTTCAAACTTACTAGCCTGCAAAATTTTGTGAGTACCTAACATTTAGCTGTGTTATAAATAATTTAAAATAACAAACATAAAATTATCGTTCTTTTTCCAAGAAAGGCTTTATTTATTTTTCTTCCTCTTTCCAAATTGTTTATTTCGCTTTTAAAATAATTTCTGATTTTTGACTGAAATTTAGAGAATATTTAGGGATCTCCAAACCTTGGTTTGAATGAAATGTTGATTTTAATCAAATAACAGCTGTTATTGGATTCATCAACTTCATTTTCCTTTTTAATCATTTTTACTCTAAAGGGAATAATTGGTTAGTCTGTCATTTTAGAATAGAAACTCCTTTTTCGACCACTTTCATATAGGTAGATATTTTATTTTATTTGATAAAAAAAATAAATTTTTCTTAGATTGGAAAGCTTTCGTAATGTTTTCAAATGTAATGAACAGTGTACCTTTCATTAAAAAGGTTTTACTCGCGAGTGCATCTCTAAGCCGTTTGTAGCTTGCAGAAACATGAAAGTTTGCATCAAATGCGTTTTCTATTTGACTTGATCCTAAAAGAATGCTCGTAAATTGTTTCCTCGCGAAAGTATTGACTTAGTTCGAAAAAACTTGTGCCGTTTTTCAGGGAGGAGGTCGAAAGTTTCGCGTTCAGTGATACAAGCGACTTATCTCATAACAAAGTACCGGCCTTGTCTATTGTAATTTTCTCTATGGGGCTGCACATACCGAACTTTAATAGTCGCTAGATTTCAAAATTAACTTCGAACTACATGCTCGCAATTTTCGCGAGATTTTTGCGAACTTTTCTTTATACTGTTTTTCAAACTCGACCTCATTTCCATCTTTTATCATACTCACTTGTCATCACTTTTGCAATCTTTTCAAAAAGTTGCATAATACATTATGAAAAGAGCAGAAAGTTATCTTTTCAAAAATATATTTATGTTTGCAAGCATCAAAATTCGAACCGAGTTGTAGAGCGTATTCTATTTATAGAAGGTGTTTACTAACTCGAAAAACCGGAAAATAGCCGAGAATTGAAAAAAATGGAAAACACTGGAATTAATCGAGCATATAAATTCGAAACGGGAATCACATTTAAAGTTTTGTGAAATATTATTTTTTTCATTAATTTTGATAATCAGGCAAATAAATTTGAATTTTTATCCTTTTCTTAAAAATTCTAGTCACGAGAACTCGCATATATTGCTGTCGAAAATCTGATTCCTTACGACTGCGTCAATATGAAGTCATGATAAAATGTTTTTAAACATTATTAATAAAAGAGAAAAATTGATTTAAAAATCAGTTTATAATAATGGGAAATAATTAGGTTCTTAACATTTTTTTACTACTTGTATACTTTTCTACCCTTTTAAGGAGATAAGAGTAGTAAAATTATGGACAAAAAATTAGAATATAGGGAAAACCGTCTTACAGTGGATAACACAATCTACTGTTGATAATCATTCATTTATTTAATTAAAATTTAATTGTGCATGTATTATCTTAATTATTAAATAAATAAATACATTATTTTACAAGCATTAGTTTTTTTTAATTAATCATTATCCACAACAGGCTGCATTATCCATTGTATTTTATATGCAAATTTTTTGATGAGAGATCAATTCTTTGAAAGGATATCTAGAAGTTTTAAATACATTCGAAAATAATTTAACTCTTGAGAAGATTTCAAAAATTTCAAATCTTAATACAGATTTTTGAAGAATTTGCAAAAGAATGTAGAACATTTTAATTTAGGATTTTTAACAAGATTTGGACATAATTTAAAATGTTAATAGATTAAAAAAAATCTAAAGAAAATGTAGACTGTTGCAGATTTCCATCAAAGAACGTGAAAGATTTAAAGGCAGTTTTTTATTATACTGGATTCAGGAAAATAGGAAACATATGAATCATTGAAAAATATACTTAGAAGGTTTATGCAAAGAAAAATTAAATTTTTAGAAGATTTTCAACAAAAGTTTCCAAATTTTATAACAATTTTGAAAATTTTTAGGAATGATTCGGGAAAGTTTATTAATATATGAATTAAAATTTTTCTCTCGGTAGAAATTAAAGTTTTATAGTTAAAAATGCAATTGTTTGCTTGAAAATTAGTCTGTTTTTGTTGATGATTAAACTTGTGTTGAAAATTTGCCCTTCCGATTGAATTATACTTTAATGGGTTAAAAAAAATTTTGTTTGAATATTTATCTATTTTGAGAAAAATTATTTTTTTTGTTAAAAATTAATTTGTGAACCTGAAAATGAAATGTTTCCATTTTTGTTAAACATGGATTTTTTTTTAGTTGAAAATTCATGTATTTTGTTTAAAATCCTGTGTCTTGGTAGAAAGAGAATATTTTTAGATTTAAATTCACCTTTTCGGTAGAAAATTCAATTACTTGAATAAAAATGAATTTCCTGTTGTTACAAATTCATAATTTTCGGATTGAACATTTCATTGGTTACAAATATTTTGGCGTGAATTTATTTTTCTGGTTTGAAAATTAATTTTATTGGTAGAAAATTAATCTTCTTAGTAGATAATTCATCTATTCGGTTGAAAATTCAACTATTTAGATTAAAACTTTGGAGAATGAAGACTTTTAAGATTCATGGGAAGATTTAAAATGAGAACAATTTTTCAATTGAAAATATTCAAAAATAATTAAAAACTTGTAAAGATTTCACGAAATGAAAAACAAAATGTAGGTTTTTAAAGATTCCGACCGAAAAATTTAGATATGGTTATAATTTCCTGATATTACTCTCGAATAATTAATCGAGAATTAATCTCTCATATCAAAGACATTAAAAATTATATCTAAAAATTATGTGCCTATAAATATAGTAAAAATAATTAACCAAAGATAAGTTTATAAAAAATAAGAACTGACATGTTATCCAAATCTGCGCAGATATTTAAGATATTGAAATTGTATTATATTTTCCATGTTACGTATAAACAATTTTTCAGAATAGTCATCACATAGAAAAACCCTGTGTTAACTTTATTTCATTAATGCTTCCATTGAGATTCGATTTTATATTTACATCAGGGAATAAATCGGCAAAAACCTGGAAAATAACCAGGAATTTTTAGTGTAAAACTTAGAAGTAACCCTGTCGTGGAACTAAATCTAACCACAATCTTCGTTTGCGATCGTGGTGCATTAATGGAATGTTATAAGGTGCCCTCTAAAATCATATTATTAAATCAGATTTTAATCTTGTTAATCTTAACATTAAAGTCACCTTATAAAACATAATTTTATCTAAGTGGAAAATATTTCCTAGCGTGTTTAATTACTTTTCTTTCTTCTGTAAAAATGAATTATTTAAAAAAATAAAGCATGTGCGTAAAAAAAAATCAAAGTTATAATATTCAGGAGCATTTTTTATATTTTCGTAAAAAGAGAGTGGAAAGGGGTTTATGACTATTTGAAAGTATCATAAATCTGTGTTCGTAAATAAGTCATAAAGAATCAGCAACTTTTTGTCTGAGTAGAAGGAGAATAATATTTATTGTTTCTAGAAAGAGAAAGGAATTTTAAGCTTATATTTTTCTGTAACTCTATTTTAATACTACCAGCTATTTTTATATGTTCTTTAACATTTAATTTAAATAGTTTTGGTTTATATTTGAAGGGCCACACTGCATACGGGCGTAAGTGCCAAATTTTCGAAAATCGTTTTATTGGTTTAAATTACTTGTTTCCCCCTAACTCGTGTCCCTGCAGAAGATTTTGGTACAGTTCGACGCCAAAGTAGGTCTAAGAAAGAAAGTCAGTGCATACGGGCGCAAGTGCCACGATGCTTTCTGACCTAAGTGCCATGTTTCATAATGTGGTGTCACCGTGGCGTCATTGATTTTCAGAGAACATGTCGATTCTTTTATTTTTTGAAGTTTTTCCGTCAAAAGTTACTTTTTATGCGTCAAAATGGAAGCTTTCTACAGCACGCCGATCTTTAACCAGGGCTTTCTCGCACATGATTCTCTTTTTTAAAGTGCTCTTTTTCAAATTCAATAGAGTTAGTCAATAACTAAAAATTAATTTTTTTTCTCTTAAATTAAAAAATTCAACAGTTACGCAACCTTTTATGTGTCAAAATTGAAGCTTTCTAGAGCACTCCGATCTTTGACCAGGGCTTTCTCGCACATGGCTATCTTTTTTAAAGTGCTCTTTTTGCAATTCAATAGAGTTAGCCAATAATTAAAAAGTATTTTTTTTATCTTAAATTCAAAAATTAAACAGTTACGCGACTTTTTATTTGTCAACTTTTGTCAAACCTTTGACAAAAGTTTTCTCGAAGAAGGTTGCTTCTTTCGGGATGATCGTTTCATGGTTCGATAAAGCCTAACAGTATATCGCAACGTTCTTTCATTTTTCTGTTTAAAATTATTTCCGTGAATTAGTTTTTAGTCCTCCTGTAAAATTCAGGTTTTGGCACTTACGCCCTTATGCAGTGTGCCCCTTCAAATATTAATGCATGGCAAAAAGTTTTTAGAAAAAATAATTCACAATATAATTGCATTAAGATTAGATGAAAAATTGATTTCGTTTTGTCTCAAACTTCTAAAATGTGAATTTGTTTATATATTTTACCTATAAAATAAACAAATATCAACGGATCGTACAATTTTCGCAGAAAACAAAATTGGTAATATCATTATATTAAGAATATACGAAATTCGCTTTGCAAGCTAACATTTTTTTCTTCTTTCTTATATTGCTGTGCATTGAATCCAAGTGACTTGAAGTATAAAAACAGTCTTGTCTAGGAGACAAAACATTAAATACAACAAGTCAACACTTTTAGCTGTCTGCATTAACATAAAAATTATATACATTTTTTTTAATCCACTCTACATTTTCTAGAAAATATAGTCCTGCATTTTCAAAAAACTAATCTAAAGTCGGGGCATTATTGCGTTTTAAATGTCATTTTGAACCTCTGTTTTCTTTCACCCCACTGAACCGCGACATTACAGACACATCTGGCGAAGGAGTGTCGAAAACCCGACACGATCCCGAACTGATTAATCGATTTCCCGAGCCAAAGTCGAGGCGAGTGAAAACTGATCACGGGTATCGACAACTCGATCTCGACCCGAGAAAAAATTGACGCGATCCTGACCCGATCACGAGACAGTATCGTATCGGACGGCACCACTTCAAATATCGCTTCGAATCGTAAAGTACAAAAAAAATATAATTATCGCCTTTTTGTAGGAGTCATATATCTTATATAAAGAACATTATTACTGAAATTTAAACGCTAGAACACATAGCAATCTTCATATCAAATCACATTGAAACAATAATTTTACACGAACTTAAACAAAAACTACCATCTACGCGCATTTAAATATTAGGCTGCGAACTTGTAAATTATCTGTACCAAAAAATCGTATATTTGAAATTACTAAAATTGGAACTAATTATTCTTTTTCATGATCAACTTCAAAATTGTCTAAAATCATCGTGAACCATTTTAATAGCTTTTAAGTTGTTTTAATTCAAAAGTATAATTTTTCATGTTTAGCAAATCTAAAATATTCTTCAAGATAAACAATCAAACTTCTATGCATATGTGTGTGTGTGCATATAAAATATAGAGTGTCATATAAGGAGTTGGACTTTCGAACATAAACGCGATCATTTATCATACGAGCTGAGTTTTTCCCGACATGCATGCGCGAGCGACAAAAGTTCAACTTCTTTCTCTCCCTCCTGCCAAACTACCATTTTGGCATAATGGCGTCATCTTGGCTACCTTGTTTTTCGGCGTATATTACACTTTATCATCTACCTCTTAAGCTGAGTACCTTGGGAATTCGATTGCCTACTGGCCCTCCCCATGTGGAACCTTTTTCCGTCATCTTGTCAGCAACAAAAAAACTTTTCGAGTTTTCGCGGGAAAATCCCGCTCCTCCTTTCAGCACACCTTCGAAATTCTCCTTTAAAACTTCACGAATCGAAAAACAGCACTTTTCACATAAGAACTTTCGAACTTGTCACAAACTTTCATAATTTCCGTAAATTCGAAAGAAAAGAAAGATTCCTCAAAACTCTCACTCCTTGCGCAGTGAAAGCGTGCTGGGCCCATAACCTGATGAAATCTAAAGTTACAGAACAACCTAGAGTATTTATTCTATCAAACTATACTCTAGTGAAATTACAAACTATTAATTTTACAAACTATCAATCTAGGATTTTAATATGTATGTAATGAAACTAAGAACGGTTTTATGACGACTCGGAACTCTGAAGTGCGTGCACTATGGCCGCGTAATGAGAACTGAAAGCTCTTTGAACAAATGACTAGAGGAGAGTTAGAAATGGCGCGAACAGGGCCAAAAGCAGGCGCCTCTCTTATTTCTTTTGCAGCTGACCAGTGCTATAGATTCACGAGGGCTGATGAGTATAACTCGACAAAATTAATTAGCAGAATTTATTTCTACAATTAGAAGAATGTGAAAAAAGATTCATAAATATCGTTTAATATTTTCAATAATAATAGAAATCGTTAGTTAATAAATAACTTATGTGCATGAATGAATTTACACTGTTCATATTTTAGTAAACGACGCAGCAGATTCAGGAAACATGAAAATGTATCATTTTTAGCAGATCAGTCGACCTGGAGCCTACAATCTTCGATCGATTTCTGTACTAAACGTTGTCAGTACGGACTTGCACAGTTTGGCTTCGAACAAATTATGTTGCACGCGTAAATACTTTGCATGAATACTTATAGATTACATAATATTTAATCGTGCTTGCCATTTATATTTGCAGCTTAGAAGCTCAATATTTGTACTTAGTTTCTATCTTTTTTGAGACTCCATATTTAAGAGATGCTAAGAATATGCAGAAAAGAAATCAAAGGTGTCATTGTCACTGTTTCAGATTAAAGAATTTGTAATTGTATTATACAAAATTGAATATATTTTAATAAAAAATCTATTAATTTAGATTATTTCAGAAGAAAACATTATAAATTGCATCATTTTGTATTGTGCACATAAAATGTTGAAGAGTATTGATATAAATCTGTAAAGTACTTAATTATTTAGTTTTGCCTTAAATAAATGAAACGGAACAGAGAATTAATTGTAAGAAAAAATGAGTACACAAGAGCTCCAATATAAAAGGGACTAACTTAGTTGTTCCTAGAGTTGCTGGCCCACGCAGTTTCTTAGTGCACAGGTAGTTACAACAATGCGTCGTCACCAGTAGCGAAGCGATAAAAGCGCGCAGTACCCGCAGTGGATAATTCTATCAGCTGTTAACATATGCATCAGTTCACTTTCAGTGTTTAGCGAGGTATCTCAATTTCGATATTATTAGACTTTTTTAAATTTCGAAGACAAAAGAGCCAGCGTTTAACCTTGAAACGTTGACTAAATATACAAAAAATAGTTTGCTTTTTATATTGCAAATGCTACTATTTTGGCCGATCAATCTCTCTAGCAATCACCCCAATTGAAGAGCCTCACGTAGTTGTTATGTGAGGTTCCTCACTTGGGTCCATTAGCATCTATGGTTTTTTGTTTCAGGCGTCATTCTCTCTACTGACACTCTTTTTATTAACTACTTGTCGCCATATTATTCTGTCCTGATATCCTTCGTTAGCTTCCTTCACATCCATGCATTTTTGCATGGAAGCTTTCGTGTTTCTGTGACTTTTTTTGTCTCTTCTAATTATGGTATCATTCAAAAATTCTAACCATTCTTTGCGCTGTCTGCCTCTGGACGCGCTGCCACTTACTTTAGCTTGATACACATGTTTCGTTAGTCGTTCTGCTGGCATTCTCTCAACATGCCCGAACCATTTCGTTAATTTTACTTGTATCCTTTTCTTTATAGGTCATTTTCTCTCTACCGTATACCACAGTCGGTACAAGTATAGATTTATATATTGCTATTTTAGTTTTATTTGATATATTTTTAGGCGCCTATCTAACTGCTCATTTATCCTTCCGTCCCTAGTGAATAAGCTACCAAGGTATACGAACTTATCAACTTGTTCAATTCTCCCTTCATTTAATACAATGTTGCATATAGTTTTCTCACTTTATCCTTAGAATACCATAGTTTTTCTTTTATTTACGTTAATGTTGAGGCCCATGGTTTTCATGCTTGTATTCAGTTTGTCTAACATTCTTTGCAAGTCTTCCCAAAGTTAAGCTAAGCATTTGGTCCGTATATGATCTTCTTGGCATAAATCTACTTTGAACTCCGTATATCTTTTCTTCTGTTATTTTCATTACCCTACGAATAAGTATATTTGTGCATATTCTACTTACGGTACATAATAAGTTGATCCCTCCGTAATTATTAAGTTGCTTTTGTCTCATTTTCTTTTGTACATTGGTACGATATTCGCTTTTTTCCAATCGACTGGGACTTCTCCCATCTCAATACATAAATTTATCAATTCGCACAGTCTATGTGGTATGTACTTGTCATCGTGTTCAAGTATTTCAGCGTTGATACTATCTACATCAGCAGCATTACCATTTTTAAGTTCTTTATCATATCCCTAACCTCAGTGACACATACTTTTTCAATGGATTTTTCTAATGCATCGTGTTCTACATCGCATTTGTGATGCCTTATCGCTTCATCATCACTAATTCCCTAAAATAGTCTCTCAAAGCTTCTTGTATCTCGACTCTTATCATATAGCATATCACCTTTACTATTTCTAATACTGTCTGACAATCTCTGTACTTTTACTTCCCTTCCTACTCTTAAAAAGCAGTCTTTTGCTTCAAAGTCTTTTTGTATTTTCTTCTCTTCTTCTGTTCTGATTTTATCTTTAATTTTCTTTGTTAGTCGTTGGAGTATCCTCTTTTTGTGTCTGTAATCATTCTTACGTCTATTTCTCTCCTCATCGCTAAGACCTGTTATGTTCAAAGTTCTCTAGTACGCTTCTTTCTTTTCTTTTTGGGCTGCCTCAATTTCATAATTCCACCGCGAATCACCAGCTATTCTTTCTAAAACCACAGTACCACACACTTCGATCAAACATCTAACAATGTTACATAAACGTTTATTGTTCAGCATGCTAGCCTTACAAAATTGACTTGTTTACACTTCCATTTTTTTACCTCGCATTGCCAGACTCTGCCTCCGCTGATAACACCTAATACTTATCTACTATTTACAATATTTACAATTTTCTAAAATCTACTTCCTCTCCTATATAAAATCTTTCCTTCTCCATTCCTCTTCCTCCTTCCTTCTCTTCTTCTCCATCTTACCCAACA
>JAWWLR010000149.1:23973269-23984952 GCA_035041075.1 Acraspis erinacei
CGCACGCTGAGGGTATTGGCCAAAGTGGTCCTTATATACTAACCAAGAAAATTCTCACCGCTTGTGAGAAATGACCAATGCAGGACCTAAAATTTTTTGTGGCCCGAGTTATAATTAATTTTCTTACTTGAAGCTTGGATATTTGCGTCACGTTTTTCACTGAAATGTCGTTGAAATGAAATATCTGAGCTTAGAAGAAATAAGTTTCAAACGTTCGAAAATTTCTTACACTGGAACACTAGATGTATAACGTAACTTAACACACATACACACACACATTAAGTTCGGCTATAGTATCAAATTTATGTTTCTGTGCGTACAATAAGTTAAAAGTGGGTCTCTCGTGCGATTTGGAAGGCGTTCTGTGAAATATCCAGTCTTCTAATTTGTTTTTCACGGACTTTAGTTTCGCAAATTTTAAAGCTTCCCGTTGCTAAAATTAGTGTCCTATTTAAGAATTCTTCCGGCATTATATTTTATTCTCATAGAAACAGTTCTGTAGAATTTAAGATAACCTAGGTCTGTAATTATGATGGATTTTTTCTCATATCCACCACGTCAGAACTAATTCTCTAATTGCTCAAGTACAATTTTTTCCCGTGTAGGATGTCGTAAAATTGTCGTAAAGATATAAAGACGTCGCCGAATTGAGTCCGCGGTCATTTGTCGCTTGGCTGCCGAAGTAGCTGGTACTAAACTTCGAGAGAATGCATATTTGCATAAGACTTCCTTTTGTGTGTACAGCATCGTTGCCGAATCCGAAATATAAAAGTAGTGAATTTTGCTGTTGGACACTTGGATTTCTATTAAGAGTAAATAAATTCATTCTTTCTTACAATAATTATAGATTTTTATATATTTATTTGAAATAAATTGCAAAGAAAACATTTTTTTGCATTCGATAGCCATCATAAATAAATTTTATTTTGCTCAAATTGGTGTACATTTTCGTAATTCATTTCTAATAATAATCAATTTACAATAATTATTTAATAATTTATGTTTCAGAACGATTTCCCGGGTTTATAGTCTCTGAAGTGCGAATGATGTGGTAGCGTCCCTGTCGGATTCGAAGATGAGCATACGGTGTATTTGAAACATACATATATTTATGTATATATTATGCACAGCTAACAAATGATAACTATCAATAATTTTTTTCAACCGCTGATTTTTTAGCATTAAATAAAGTTCTTGTATTTGTATTGAATTATACACAAAGTTTTAGAAATGGATGAGCCCGTACCAGCAACGTTGAGTGTTATGAGAGATAACACACGGGTAAGAAGTCACATGTGTGAAACCGTATTGAATATATGCATTGAATGCGAGCGTTTTTGCGAGAACTAAGTATTTCCTTGTATTTTTTAAGTATTGAGATAATTTTTATGATAAATAAATGGTCTTATGGTAGTTTCTTGTTATTTAATATATTTACTCTTACTAGACTACTCTGAAAGCACGAAATTCCCTCTTTGGAAATATAGTAACTTCGGGGGCATGGGAAAAATACTTATTATAATTGTATTATTTTAATATATTTTTTTTCTCAAAAAAATATCTTTTAGCACCTGTGTACGGCACATGGGTACTGGAATGAAGTGTACTGTGCGAGGGTTAAGAATTCATTAAAAAATATGATTGCAAAAATTCATCAAATGGGCGGTAATTCATAGTAAGAGGTTACGTATGTGGCGATTTTAAATTATAAATGTGGTGGCACTTGGTGGCCTTTGGTTTTTGTAAAATTCATATATTATTTTCAAAAAGTGGGATACAGTCAATTCATTTCGCTGCGGAGCGACAGCCTCATCAAGCCTATAACAAATAATGGAGCATGTCTTGGATATACATACTGTCTATTATCGATGAAATACATGTTTGATTTACTAATTTTATTTTTAAACTTATTGCAATGTGTACTTTTCATATAAATTAATTGTCAAAAATGAGAAGCAGTTGTCATATATTTTAAGAAGGCAAACACTATTGTTTCTGATTTTACTATTATAAAATTGTGTGCCTATTCCTTAAACTACCTCGTAAAATGAGTTGATTGGAGCGCATGGACTCGAATTTAAAAAAATGAAACTTTCAATACCTTCAAATGCGTACAAATTTAATTTTTGTCCTAAATTTCTTTAAATGCGCTTTACTGTGCAAAACTCGTTTCAATACCGGTCAAAGCTATTTCATTATTTCTCGGACAAAAAGGCAATTGGTACGCATTTAAAGGCATTGAAATGTTCGTTTTTCTCAATGCCAATCTATGCGTCCCAATCAACTCATTCTTACCGGGTAATGATCAGTGTAAAAAACTTGATATAGAGCTACATATTTATGGCGCTGCAAAAACCTTCAGAGTGTATGAACTAACATTAGAAAAAGTGAATGTGGATGTGTAAGATTTGTTGCACTGACGGAATAAACGGAAAGGTTTAGGAAGGTTTCGGAAAGATTTCGTAATGGGTTCGGATAGAGTTCGGAAATAGTTCGGAAAGGACGATGTGAACTTTTCTTCCTTTTCTTTCCGAACGTTGAGCTGTCTCACGAACCTTTCCGATTATTTCCGCCCCACTCTCCGACTTCTCTCCGATCATTTCCCAGTGTCGAAGAATGTTTCCGATTTCTTTCCGAATGACTCCCCTACAAGGTCGGCGGAAGAGGTACCACAACTTCTACCGCAAGTAGCAACGACGAAACAGCTTTGGATTACGAGCCTGAGGCTGCGTTCGTCACAAGAGAAACAACAAGTAAGTAAGTAAGTTTCCGGGAACTTGGAAAGTTCGTTGCAGAGCGTGGAAGAAAGCCAACGAAGGAATGGGGGCTCCCTTTATCCAGTATATCAGCCGTTGGAGTTCCAAAATTCTGTACAGGAAGTGCTTTTAAGGAATACGAGTCTTCCGATCCAGTAGATCAGGGTGTACAGTTTATAAATGTTAAGCAGGGCGTGTCCCCGAGGAAGTCGAGTCCCCCGAGCCCAGTAGTTCTGGACGTATATGTTCCAGACTTCCCTTAGGGCATACTAAAAAGGAATCTGGGTGCTTGGAATCAAGTAGGCCAGGATGTGCAAGCTGCTAACGTGACGCAGCAGCGCGTGCGGATTTCAGATTCCATACCTAGTTCGGAAAATCAACTGATGAGAACAGAGATCCTACAACAAAAAGTGGACACTCTCGTACCTGCGAAGGTGCGATGGAGATCATGCTAAGTAATCATTCCGGCACGTTTCAATTAATGATTATGACGAATTATACCAGGTACTACAGGTAAATTTGGGTTCCAACACATGTATAAATGTCTAAATGAGCTTTATTGCGCGGTTGAATTGGAACATAGCGAGACATAGCTCTTCAAATTAAGGAGAAATCCGCGATAAAGCGCTACATTATGAACCTTAGAGACGAGATCGGAATTCAAGTTAGACCTTGAAAACCAAAGTATATTAATAAGGCTCAAGAAGAAGTTCTTGAAACTGAGGTTTGTCTTCGAGAAAAATTTAAATTTAAAGTCCAGACCACCCTCCGAGCTTCCCGAAGTCCAAAATATGCCCATTGCACAATGAATGCAGCTGCAGTGCAATCACTGCAAAAGGCCCGGACACACTGAAGCCCAGTGCTTTATAAAATATAATAAGGGCTCAAATTGTCGAGTATGGTCGAATATGAAAAGACCGCCAGAGCATCGAATTCATTTAACTCAAGACGACCATGTGCATTTCAGCGTGATATCCAATAAGTCGTTTATTCAGGATCCTCAATAAATTTATTAAAAGAATATTTCATTCCGACTGAGTGCACCCGACAGCTCCAAGAAAGAAAATTCAAAAAGGGAAATGAGACCCATACATCATATTCTAATTTCACTTTAGAATACCTGTGCGTAAATCACATTTTTAACATTGTTCCGAATAAATTTCCAATGCCTGAATATGGAATTATGGGAGTTTGCTTTTGCCAAAAATACAATTCCAATCTCTCGAATGATAAATTACAACTCGATGGATACTCGCACGATCTGATCGATGACGGTATTTTGATCCTGCCAAATCAGATTAAATTAATCAAATTTCCTGGTACAAAATCACATGCCAACGATTGCTCTGAACAAAAATGATAAGCACACAAGAATTCCAATACAACCTCCTAAAAGTCAAACCTGAAAAAGAACAAATCCATTATATTTCGAAAAAGGAATTTGCCTCATGGATTAAAATTTTTACAGAAAATTCGAGACTTAGTCACATTGAATCCGAACTCCGCGGGCATGTTGCTAAAATGTTTCACCCTTACCATGAAATCTTCGCACTGCTAGGCGACCCACTCCCGAGTAGCAATTTAACTTCCCAACGTATTGTTCTAAAAACAGAAAAAATGATCAACAATAAATCTTAGCGGCCGCCCGAATGCCACAAAAAAGAGATTGAAACGCAAGTAAATGATATGCTAACAAAGAAAATAATCAGGCACTCCGAGTCGCCCTATAACTCACCTTTATGGATCGTGACCAAAAAGATTGACGCTTCGGGAAAGCGAAAATGGCGAATTGTTGTAGACTTCCGCAAAACTAATGAAATCACTGACCAGGATTTTTATCCACTTTCTATAGTTGAATATATTTTGGACTGCCTTAGGAAAGAAAAATTATTTTCTGCATTTGATTTAAGTGCCGATTTTCACGAAATACCCATGGAAGAAGCTTAAAAAAATATATTGCTTTCTAGACCCTTGAGGGATACTTCGAGTTCGAATAAGTGCCCTTCGGACTCAAAAACGCTCCCGCAACGTTCCAGAGAATGATGGAGAATGCGCTCAGCCATCACAGTCCACCGATGCGAATCCAATCGAAAACTTCTGGAGTATTGTAAAGAGGAAACTTGCGGGGAAACGTGTTTTCACCCTGAAACATCATTCGAAAAAAATCAGGGCAACCCACCTTGTACTAGGTAGGCGCGCATTAGTCCTCTTAATGTACTTTAATTAAAAAAAAGAAACGTTCAAAAATCTCTAATAGTTTTCGAAAAATCGAGGAACGTTTCTTGTTGAAAAGATTGTAGTAATACTTTTTGAGCGACTTCGTCAAACTGGACTTAAGCTACAGCTCGATAAGTGCGAATACTTACGGCCTGAGCTAGAATATCTAGGACATGTTACTACAAAGGACGGAGTCAAAACTAACCCAACAAAGCTATCTGCCATTTCAAATTTCAAACAACCTAGGACCGTGAAGGAGGTTAGATCTTTCTTAGCAGTTTCTGGATATGATCGAAAATTCATTTTAAAAAAAACTATTCGACCGTCGCCAAACCTTTAACTGAACTTACAAAATATCTAAAGAATTCATTTGGATAGACAAATGACAGGAAGCATTCGAAAGATTGAAATAATCCCTGTGCCAAGCACCTTTCTTACGTTATCCCGATTACAATAAACAATTCTCGCTAACAACTGACGCATCAACCGTTGATCTAGGCGAAATCCTATCACGAAAAGGTCAATCTTTTTGCTACATTTCAAGAGCTTTGAATGATAACGCACGGAATTACACAACGATTCAGAAAGAACTATTAGCAATAGTGTGGGCCGTCAGACGCATTCGGCAATATCTACTGGGAAGTAAATTGGTCATTTCCACCGATCATCAAGCTCGACGGGTTTGACATTGACTTAGAAGCCGAACTGCCCGAAATCGAAATCATCGAAGCAACTGACGGGCGCGATCTTCAATCTACAAACCCGCAAGAAGTTCTGCAGTCTGAGCCCGGAATCTCGGGACAATTTAGCCCACTAAAACCACTGACTGATGATGCCGCGACTGACGAAATATCAACCTTAGAACAGCTATTCAGGGAATATTACAGGTGGTTTTCGAATCGAACCGAAGCACATGAAACCGAAAAACCTAACGCTCAAGGAAAACTTTGGAAACGTATATCAAAAGAACACGCAAATCTAGACTGGAATACATTTCGATGATCCAACAATAAGAACTACCGAACGAATCAAGCTCAAATTCCTAATTTTTTCTTGAGTTATGGATATCCGAATCTTAAAATTCACACAAGTTTGAACGCAACAACAGAACTAACTCGCGAAGAACGGGATGAGATCATTAGAGAATGTCATGGCTGAATGATATCTCAACACTTCGGCGAGAAAAAATCGATATCCCGGGCACGAGAACTAGGGACACGGGTCAACACGGAATTAGAAATTATCGATTATATAAAAAAATGTCACAGATGCCAAATTAAAAAATAACTACGAGTTAGAAAAAGGGCCGAAGCGATCATTCCCTATACGCCAACAAATCCCAACGATAAAATCGCGATAGATATTTTTGGACCCTGTCCGTCACAGCCAGAAAGAACGAGTATATTCTGTCGAATCAAGATATGCTAACAAAATATCTAATTTTAATGATAGACCAGGGACGTCAAAACCACGACATTCAACCCACAAAGCAATGGAGCGCTGGAAACAGCACACACGACACTTAAAGAATTGATTCGGACCGCAATGGCTGACAACCACATTGAATAGGATGGCGCTTTAAAGATCATTTGCATGGCCTATAACACGATGATCCATGAATGGACCGGATTTTCACCCTTTCACATAATATTTGGAAGAGATGGAAACTGACCTTCACTACTTGCAACCACTCCAAACCTTAAATACCCTGAGGTAGTAAGAATTTGGAAAGAAATGCACGAGAAATACATACGGCGGGCTCGCGAAAGAATAAAAAAATCAAAAGAAAAATACAAACCGGTCCAAGATGCAAAAATTTTTATCCCTCAGAAAATCTTTTAAATTTGTGATTTAGTATTAATCGAGAACAATAAAACGGGGAAGTTATTGGCAGACTGGAAAGGGCCTGCTACTATTACTGGCATCGTAAGCAATAATAATTATGTCGTCCTCATTAAAAACGAACGACAACGTATCCATGCGAACAAATTAAAACTATACTACTACTACTAGTTTCAGGTACCATGAAGATCGTATTCCTGACCAAATTATTCTTCGGAATCCGGGGAGATGTCAAAATTAAGGATCTTGGAGATACTACGATTTTCGCTGAAAACATCATTATAACCAAGCTCTAGCATGAGACTTGGAAACTGATCCTGGGAATTGACACAAAACTTTGAAATTCAGTTTTTAAAAATAAGCTAAACTTTCGCTAAGGCTCTACAACTGTGTGTTTATTGTCCTGCCCAGTTCGAATTAAAACTGTAAAAAACCGTTTAAGCCACTTAGAAAATTCGAAGTTTCTTTTATCTCAAATACTAGGAAAATCTCGTACCCGCAGAGGATTATTAAACGCAATCGGTTCAATTTCTAAAGCCCTTTTTGGTACACTCGATAACCATGACTTAGAACTCCGTAATGAAGAATTTGACACATGATTTCGGGATAATAAAGTAATGGATGAAACAATCGGAAATCCAACTCGAATAATAAAAAATGTATTGAATAGCGCCTCGAATGATTTACAAAGTATAAATGAACAATCACAAAGTCACATACAAGAAATGAAAAAAATAATTAATTAAACAAATTCCAATAAAAAGAATATCGCAATTTAGTATTTAATTACAGCAACAGAGATTGTAATTGCCGAATTTAGTGAGGATTTGAAATAAAAAATCGATGATATAAATGATGGGAAGCACGCAATTTTACAGCCTCAAATTCTAACGCCCGAAAGTTTGATCGTAGAACTTAATCAACTGGAAGAAGTCAACAATCAAAAACATCTGCACCTAATTCCTATTCCCTTTTGAAAAAAGCTTATATGTACCAATGGATTTCAATACTTTAAAACATTGTAAAAATATACACGAGCGAAACAACCATAATAAAACACCAGATGAAACTAATTTTCGATCAGACATGCGAATTTTCAGTTTTTAGAATTCTTGAGTTAGTATTTATTCCGTTAAGGGATTCTAAGGAATATATTGTAATTCCGGAAACACCTTCAGAATTAAATGTACTATGCTATATAATGTGTACTATGTACTATGTATATATATATATATATATTAAAAATAACAACTGGCTTAGAGTTTCTGCTCGGATCCTTAGTTATAATGTCGAATTTATTCATTGTGAATAGTTTTGCTACGTCTACACAGTGCGACAATGCCGCCGAAGAACAATGTTTTCCAGGGCTAATGGCCGCATATGTAGGTCCAGAATATCCTACAGCCTCTTGAATACCTTGAATACCTTGAATTCTTATCAATAACTATTCCAGCGTATACAGATAGCACTAGCTTATGGGATTTGGCAACAATCCAATCATGGTCAAGCAGTGTCACACGATAATTCATATGCATAAGAAGAGGGTTTTGCTTATTATCTACCGTAATTCCAATCGCCAAACGAGCGTTGTCATCTTGGTTCATGAAAGCTCCTTCGCAAGGACCGAGGATACTTGCTATTTCTTCTAAATTATGAATAGTTGCAGTCGCAAATCTATAGTCAACGTGGCTCTTATGAGAATCATTTTGTGCTTTAGCAAGTTTAACTAACACAGTTTTAATATGCCTTTTCCCCTCAAGTGAATGAGTTCTGCGTTGTATTAATCTTAAATAAGTACCGCCTAACTACTAATATTGAAACAAAAATCTGAATTAAGAATGGTAGTCTTCCTCGATTCTGGGAGGCCCTTTTCCAATTTCCGCTTCTTACCGTAAGTGGGATTTTCAGAACTTCTGTCAATAAATTTGCATTTTCTCTTCTTTTCAAATGTGCTATTTCCTGATGTAAAATAGAAATCTTCTCTTTTAAGGCATTTTGCACTGGAGTATCGAATTTCCGAACATCAGATGTTATGCGTGAATCGACAATAGACTTCTCAGGTAAATCTGTGCTTTCTGTAGAAAGATCGATTTGTGACGTAGAAGTTCTAGAGATAGTGATGCTGTTTGACGAAGCCTACTTATCTTTTTCGACCATATGCGAAATTTGTGTATTACTAGCTTTCGTTGATACCTAGCATATATAAAATTTAGAAAAAATTAATTCTGAATTAAAAATGTAATTATTCTAGCTAGTTTTAGGGGAGAAGTAGAGAGATGAGCATAGTTATCACTTGCAATAAAATATTTGCAAGCTATGGTAGTTTTTTACATACCGCATCGCGACTCATGATCTGGGGCGAGAGTAGATACGTATTGTGGAGAGATGATACACCTTAACTATTTATTAGTGTTTTTTCATAGAAAAAAAATTATTTTATGTATTCTGAAAATAGAAATAAGTATCACGATGAAATATAATTGTTTTAGCGACTAAGGAATATAATTATTCATACCTATTCATGCAGCGTGAGATGTTCAACAAATAATTCAGTTAGGTATACTTAAGTTTTAATGCTTAGAAGTAGAAATTTATAAATATTTGAAAGTATAAATTGAATTCATAGAACTCAATTTAATCAGATTTTTCTTTATAATTAAATTTTTTTTAAATTTCAAGTAAATAAATCATTATTATTAAAACATAGTTTTCAATAAATGCCGTTATTAAAAACTGCTTTTGAATTTACATCTATTTGAAATTTTTCATTTCTAACCTATTCCTACAATTTTTTTTATTACTTATAAACCGTTTTTATAACATTCACAACTTAAAAACCACAATTTTTCATTGCATAAAAATGCTTCTTTAAATCTTTACATACTGTCGAAAACTCCACACAAAACGACTTAGGTCTTGCAAATCGAAACTTTACTTACCACCTTCCTGAATATGTTATGACAAGCAAGATAAGAGCGTCTCATCGAGTCCTATAAAGCCGGCTGATTCCACCCCAAATTACAATTATGATTAAAACTTCAATACTACATATTTTTATAAATTAATTGTTGATAAATGCATTAGTACAATCAAGTTTGATAAATAAACCTCACAACAAAACTTAGGTTCGAAATTTTATTTGCTATTTTTGAACACTTCTTTTCGTTTTAAATTACCATAGAATAAATGGATTCAGGGCCTTGAAATTCAATCATTTTTATTTTTTATTTATTTTGTTTAGTGTACAGAATTTCTGAAAATAAAACCAAGAATCGCTCGACCAAATTAGGACAAACTACATAAAAATTTCCCATTGAAATTTGAAAATAAGGAATAAATAAAAACACTTTTTTCTCCTAAAAACGAAAAGAAAATAATTTTCCTCCTTGCAAAAAAATAAAAAAAAGAGGAAAGAAAAATGAGAATGTAACCAACCAAATCTCCTTCCTTCTCTTTTCTCATTCTTTCGCCTTCTTTATTTTTATTATTAGGTATCAAATCAGAACAAAAAACATATGTAAAAAATAAACACCAACGTTTTAGCACTCATACCGCACCCTAATCAACCCCGTGCGCAAAAAATTTTGCAACGTCTTTGCGACATCGTTACGACATCTTTACGACATTCTTACGAAATCCTATGTCCGTGTCGTTATGGTGTCTTTACGATTGTTACGGTATAACAAAGTAAATTAGCATTTTTATTAGTAGATAGTTTGGGTAAGTCCATAATCCTAGGCTGCCATTTTACTTTCCAATGGCACTCAACTCTTCTCGTTAGAAATTTAGTATAAGGCTTATAAGAATATATGTATTCCCTCTTTTTATGTTAGGGACGCACTTTACCTTTACCATCGGCACGTTTTAGGTATTTTGTCATTATAGTCTCAAACATCTGTTTTTAGAGATGGTCAGTTTAAAATTAGAATTTCTAATCTGTTTGTATATCCAAGCTTTAATCTATCAAGGTTTTCTAATCCTTTATTACGGTATAATTCTAAATTTTTATGTTCATCCCCTCAATCGTTTTATTTGAGGGTCAGCTAATTCCTAAGATTAGAAACCAGGCCAAACACCCCAAAAGTCCGCTAGGGGTCTCTTTACCTATTTACTCCTACCCATCCGTTACAAAGGGGCCTGTCCTTTTCCCCCCTCCTACTCAAATATTTCCCTCCTTTCTAATTTTAAAATGAACCTCTCTAAGCTAGTACCTCAGTATCTTCTCTAAGTGTTACCTTTCGTCAGATACCATTTATCAATCGGTAGAAAAACAAGCTCCTTCTTTCGTCTCGCAATTTATTGCACTTATTGGACTTGTAATTTTCGTGTCGCCTATCCGTTTCTACCGAACTTGTTTCTCAAATCGCTTTGTATATTCACATTTTACATTTGTAATCACTAAATTATTTTCTTTTACCTTAAATATAGAATTGCAGTGTGTGTGTGTTTATTTTATTTACATCAAAATCGGGGTAAATTGTTTAAACCTCCAAAATCTCTCACATTAAAATAAATACGAGATTAAAGGACATCTTTTGAATCAAGCGCCCTACTTTGGCTGGGGGGGGGGAGTCCTGTACTACAAAGTTTCTTTGATCGTGTAGGGGCGGGGCTTCCCCCGGTCCAGGGAGGTAGTAAAGACCTCCTTTTTTATCTCACGGAGGCATAGACATATAAAGTATAAACCAACAGTCTCTTTGATGTGCCGACGCTCCTGCTTAGAGAGAGAGAGAGAGAACGAGCCGAGTGATGAGCACTATCTCTTTCACTCGAGGAGCACTATCTCTTTCTAACACGGGTCACGTGGTATGCGCATGCTCGAGTGAAAGAGATAGTGCTCCTCGCGTGAAAGAGATAGTCCTCCTCAC
>JAWWLR010000149.1:23985052-23995072 GCA_035041075.1 Acraspis erinacei
AAAAGTACTTTCCCATGAAAAAAATAACCAATTTTCCACGAAAATGATGTATCTTAAACTGGAGTAGACTAATTATCCACCAAAATAGGAATTTTTAATAAAGTACATGAATTTCTAATTAAATAAGATAAACTAAGTAACATTTTCAGTTAAAAAAATATCACTCACCAACAAAACTAATAAAAAATTAGTTACATTTTCGAACAAGTCATCAATTTTCAAATAAGATGATGAATGTGCTACTGGAACAGATGAATTGTAGAACAAAATGAAGAATTTTCAACTAAAATTATAAATGTTTAACTAGAATAATTAAATTTTCGACCGGAAACATTAAGTTTTAAACAAAAATATTACTCTTCAACCCAGAAGTTTAATTTGTTCCAAAAAAGAAGAATTTTGAACTAAAAAAAGCCCATTTTCTGACTTGAGTGGTGGAATCTTTGGATGAAATAGTTATATATTTTCTGTTTAAAAAAAATAATATCCAACGACAAAATGAATGAATTTACAACATTTTCGTTCAGGCTCTACAACTGTGTGTTCATTGTCCTGCCCAGTTCAAATTAAAACTGTTTAAAAACCGTTTAAACCGCTTAGAAAATTCAAAATTTCTGTAGTCTCAAATGCTCGGAGAATCTCGTACCCAGAGCGGATTATTAAACGCAATCGGTTCAATTTCTAAAGCCCTTTTTGGTACACTCGGTAACCATGAATTCGCATGATTTACAAAATCTAAATAAACAATCACAAGGTCACATACAAGAAATGAACCAAATAATTAATTAAACCAATTCCAATAAAAAGAATATCGCAATTTCGAATTTAATTACAGCTACAGAGATTGCAATTGTCGAATATAGTGAGGATTTAAATGTAATAATCGATGCAATAAATGATGGGAAGCACGGAATTGTACACCCCAAAATTGTAACACCCGAAATTTTGATCGTAGAACTGAAACAACTGGAAGAAGTCAACAATCAAAAACATCCTATTAAACTATTCGTTCAAAATTACCAACACATAATTGATATATCCGAAGCCACCATTGGAATAATCAGTAAACGACTCATGTATATTGTAAAGGTTCCTGTTTTAGAGCACGAGGATTTGCAAACCCTGCACCTAATTCCTATTCCCATCCGTAAAGGAAATGGATTCATAGTCCCAATTCCCTCCCACGAGATTATCCTCACAAACCCCGAAAAAAGCTTATATGTAACCAATGAATTTCAATACTTTAAAACATTGTAAAAATATAGACGAGCTCCGAATTTGTAAGTGAACTCAACCAACTTATATAATCAGCGAGATCTATTCATGCGAAACAAAAATAATAAAACACCATAACAAACTAATTTCTGATCAGACATGCCAATTTTCAGTTTTTAGAATTCTTTAGTTAGTTTTTATCCCATTAATGGATCCTAACCAATATATTGTAATTCCGGAAATACCTTCAGAATTAAATGTATTATGAGGTTCAAAGGCACAAATACTTAAACTTGATTCTCCGAGCCTTCTGTTTAGCAATGAAGATTGTATAATCCAAACACCAAAATCTATTTTAAAATTACGAAAATCTAGTGGACGAAAAAACGACATCTGCTTCAAAAAGAATGTATCATATAAACTCAATGCCCAAGATATTAGTTTACTAAGCCCGCGATTGCCTTTAATTCAAGAATCACTACACCATGAAAACTTCAAACAATTGCCACAAAATTTAAACAAAATGGAAACATCATTACAGGCTATAAAATCACGCCGTCGAATACGGACCTGGATTGACACTAGTACGGACGTTCTTACTTATCTAGGATACGTAGTCCTAGCATTAATAACATTGTACGGATTGTATAAAATAGGCTTCTTCGATCTTGTAAAGCAAATCACGCGCAGAAACCTATGTATTCGATTATTTTGCGTTGATACACCGTAAAAACGACTCCTAATGTTCGTTACACCGCAGTTGCAACGGCTCCGCCAGTCTCAAACCCTGCAATATCAATAGACTCAAACTCTAGATTAATCCAGGACGTTAATGCAAAAATTGTTCCCAAAAGGGTTAAGTTGCGAACTTAGGGACTACGTTCGGTCCATGCAGAGGGGGTAACGAGTTCGTAATCACCTCTACTCCAGATTCCAAATAGTTGGGACCCGAATCTCTACGCTATACCTGCATCGGTTTATCAATCAATGTTTATAGAAATAAATCCCACGCAAACGTATGTCCGTCAACGTCTTCTTGAAAGCCTAATAAGCAATGAGCTACATAGCAGAAATTTCTCCTTCCAACCGTATATCCATCAACGCGTTCTCATTAATATCAACAAATAGATCATAGATCTAGGTTAATCTCTGGTACATATGGTGTCGGTTCGTATGGTGTGAAATTAGTCTTTCAAGGTGACAAGATGACAACGTGGATTTGGGGGTAAAGATTACCTGAAAAAAATTACCCCATGTGGTTAAACTTTACCCTCACATCTCGGGTATTCTTCTGTTTTTACCTACGTTTGGAGAGTAATTATCAATGTTTAGCTCTAAGGCCTTGTAATTCTTATGTCTAAACAGCGTCACTTAATGCATAACTACCAAGTTATTTTTTTCGTATTTCGTTTGCAAATCTATAATAGTTTGGTCAAAAGAATAATTTCATTACCAATTTTGCAAATACAGCTGTTTTGCCAAACAAATTTGACAGCTCCTAAACATCGCCACGGTCTTTAAAGATAAATTGTAGTCTATCGAATGTGACAACGCAAAGTTTCCGACGGAAAATTTACAACAGAAAATTCTAAGTAGGGATGGGAAAGTGTAAGACCTGGTGTAATTTACATGGCCGCTTGCTTTAATTTTAGGGCGTATTTTACGTACAAGAATTTAAAATAGTCCAGAGTGGAATTAAAATACTTTCCATCTCTGTCTATTTCACTTAAACTCTTAACAAATAATAGAGTCATCAATTTTTGTCCTGATTCGCTAAAGGTAACTAATCCAGTTGCCAGTGGTGTCAGAACGCCGATATCTCTGGCATGCGCATTAGTGATTCCTGTTTATTTTTAGGATTTTTAGATTGACACATGGCATTACACAACCTAAACATACACAGGAATGACTGCCAGACATATCAGCGTTCTGGTACCACTGCCAGTCTGTCAATCGTTGACGCGATGCATGCACAGTACGAAAAGATCACAAAATTAGGAGCACTGGCTCAATTCTCTCTTTTTATCATATGTTTCGGAAAAAGAGAGGCGATAGTTAATGATCGGCAAGTCCAGGCTTGTCTATCATCGGCCATAACGAAACGTTCCGTGCTATTAGGGACAAAACGAGGTGCGATCGAATTCGAAACATCCGAAACAACCCTCTGTCTATCTCATACGATTGACGGAGAGGTTTAGAAACGAACATTTTAAATTCGATCGAACCTGGTTGACTATCGCATATTTTAAAAGGAGAGGTCCGATTCTAGTGACTCATGGGAATCCCAGCTAAAAGAGGATACCTTTTAACGTTATAGACCGTGGCTACTTTTGAGAGCTGTCACATTTATTGTCACAGAGAGCAGGTAATAGAAGACAGATTACATCGACCATGGGTAATATTCATCTGCTACCTAACCCAGCGGGTACAAATACGAAATTACCTGCAACAAAATTTACACGTAATTTTTTCTGTGTTGAAAAGTCATTGAATTTTCAACATATTGCTAACAGCGTAGATAAGCTAAAAGGGTTCTGTAACTAAAATAGTAGGTTCGGTAAGAAAGAGTTAAAATGGTTCCTTTAAATTATATTCTTCATGACTATGCCCTATTGTAATCTATATATTTTAAAATCTTATCACATATTTCCTAAATGAGTGTCGTTCCTATAACTATTATTTATTTCTTCATTCGGCTAGGGCGGCAAAATATCTCGGTCCAAATCAGGGTTTAGAGAAGGAGCGCAGATCTTTAAACGGATTAGTGAAGAAGCTATTACTGATCTTGAGACCTAGGATCGGATAAACAGGTACAGAGTTGTCACCTTTAAAGATACCGGTAAAGGCCCCATTCCTCAGTCATGGTGCCCTGTGCAACAGCACAGCTCGCTCACCCAAAAGCCGGCCCTGTTGCTCATACTGCTCTTTCTAAACACTGTATTAATACGAGCCATAACTTTGATTTGGGTAATGCTGAGATTCTATCAATGGAGAACAATAGAGCTCATAGAAAAATAGATGAAAATTGCTTAATCAACAGAGAACCCAATACTGTTAATCTCAGATATGAAAATAATTTATTTCCCGATGTTTAAAAACAGAGGCCGCTTTAGACGACGGTGTTGCACAGGAACTGCGCACCGGTCAGTTTTACTCGCTAGCCAGACGGCCCTCTTCCTTCGCTTCCTGAACTGCGCCAGGGGCGAGAATACAATGCCTATCAGGCTAATGGAGTGCTCCTCCTACTTTTTTCTGGATAATATTGAAATAAATTGACCCAGTCCTTTTTAAGTGATGATAAATAAAATACGGTATCAACATTTTCTTAATTTTGCAATTAGTAATTTAAAAATATTGTATTCAAGATCTACTATTTTTGAGAAACGCCGCAACCGGATTCTTCAATTTTTTTCAGCTTTTTGGAAACTCATTGGTTACCAAATTATCCAAAAGGTAAGCATTATTGTCAAATAATAAAATAATAATTATTAAACAGTATATTAAATAATAGTGAATTAATTGTTTAGTCAAAGTAATCATTAAAAGTTGGATTTCTTTTTTTTAAGTTCCTTTAAGTAAGCTTTCCAAGCGAAAGAAATTCGAAACCGGATTCTTCAATTTCTTCAGCTTTTTGGAAACTTATTGGTTACCAAATTATTCAAAAGATAAGTATTATTTCCAAATAATAAAATTATTATTATTAAACAGTATATTAAATAATATTGAATTAATTATTTAGTCAAATTAATCATTAAAAGTTGAATTTATTCCTTTAAGTTCCTTTAAGTAAGCTTTCCAAGCGAAAGAAGTTGCGAACAGTTTTCGTCGATTTTACCGGCTTCTGAAATATGAAAGTAAATAATCAATTTATGTCACTTAATGTAAAAAAAAATAAATTAAATCTTAATGCAATTTAATATTGTGAACAAACTTAATTAGCTAATAATTAGTTAAATACTGCAAAACATGAAAAGCCTCAAATGATTATTTTCATTGAAATAATCAAATTATTTTTACTTTATATGTATAATAAATAAATGTCCCTTTTTGTGATTTTGTAAGATCTCAAGAAAATGAGAGGAACTATTCAGGTTTCTAGGAAAATTTATTTTTTATTTCTTATTTTGAAAGATGAACTTTAAAAGAAAATTGAAAAATATTTCCTTAAATTTCGAAAATAAGTACAATATTTTAAACTAAAATGTTTCAAAATAGTAAGATTGAACAATAAAAAAAAATCGAGTAAATTCCAGTAGAAGATTCGAAGAGATTGACAAAGAATTTTAAACACTACAAAATTTAAAAAATGCAGATTCTTGTTAAAAATTCCAAGCTAAAACTTTAAAAGAATTCTAAACGGCTTTCAGTGAATAAACACAATTTTTTATTATTTTTTTTAAAACAGGGGTGCATATTAAACATGAGTTATCGGCTACAGAACTTTAATCAAAATGTTAACGCGCGAATTAAACAGTTTCATCAATTGGCACCAAATTAATTAATAATAATAATGTTATATTGATATTATTTATATATTTGTATAATTGTATAAATAATTATATAATTATTATATTATTATTATTATTATTCGTTTCCAAATAATCAAAAGGATGTACTTATAAGTATTATTTCAAATTAATTAAAAAGTTAATTATTAAACAGTATATCCAATAATAGTAAATCAATTTATTATTCCAATTAGTCATTAAAAGTTGAATTTTTCTTTTTTAAGTTCTTTTAAATAATCTTTCCAAGCGAAAGAAGTTGCGAACAATTTTTATCGATTTTATCGGTTTCACTATAGTTTCTGAGATAACGGTGTTCTTTAGATAATCGGAAGAATGTTGTTCCAGTCCCATCACACGGTTCATTTAGATATATTAGGACTTGTTTATATTTAAGGTAATTCACTATATTTTAAAGAACTTTGTAACTCAAAATTGCCTTTCTTTTTTGGGTGAATGACTATTATTGACAGTGATTTACTCAATATTTGCTTTCTGTTCTATTTCAATAAAATAATTTGGTTATGAACTTAAATCTAAAGTGGGATGATGGTCGTGGGGGATAAAGCGTAGACTTTGGACCCACTCTGTCGGCTTGCGGGTTCGATTCCCGCCGGGCACTCTGGAAGAGCCTCGGTGGCCCATGCGATGAACACTAGCCCAGTAAGGGAGTTGTTCATCTCCGGAGAGGCGTGGGACCGGTACCTCTAGAGAAAAAGGTTCTCTAAGTACTTAAGACTGTTGCTCTTGGTGGTTCGGAACCCTTAGGGGACACATTTCTTATTGAGAAAATATGTCTCACCGCTTTGGAATTATCAGACACCGTACTCTGATTATTTTTTTTACATTTGAAAAACAAGAAGTGAACATGGTATTTTTACAAAAAGTAAAAAAAAAATTTTATATAATTTTGTTGCGTTACAAACGGTTCATTTTTAAAAATTCTGTTAAAAATTTAAAGCTCCTTTTTATACGTTGATCCTGTAAAATGACATCTTTCACTTGCTTTTAACATTTATCTTCTCTAATTTAAAATTTATGTATTTAGTTGAAACGTCGTCTTTTGTTGTAGAATATTCATCTTCTTGCTAAATAATTCAAGAGAGAAGCGAGCCGCGCGCGTAGCGCGCGATGAGAATGTGCCAGCTAAGCATCATTTTCTCTCCCTTAACACATACATTTTCAAATAATGTTAATAATTATATGTTTAATGGAGAAATATAGAAAATATACTTCGTTTTTACATTAGAGCTAGAATATATTAAAGAAACAGAAAACATATTTGTCAGCTTAAATCATACGTTCTTTTTCATGGGAGGAGCATTTCAAGACTTCTTTACCCATTGTCGCATTTTCACGGGAGGAGCACCTGAAGATACCTCTAGCGCAACTCGTGCTATCTGAAAACTACCTACTTTTACACCTTTTTTTCCTGGCACAGTTCAGGTTTCATTTTGGGAGGGTGGTTGACCGCTGGCGCAATTCGAGACCGCCCAACGACGCGCAGAGTAGGCGTCCGCCTCCGAGCGTAAAGGACAAGGGGCGGCCGCTTAAGGAAAACTTTCCATATACTGAGTGACAGGAACAAGTATCCTAAAGTTTTGTTAAATAAGATTCTACGATAGACTAAAATCTAAACGAAATAAGTACACTGTATTGCAAGGGATACGTATGTAAAAAGAAAATTGGAGAATTTTGAAATTCGAGAGGAAAACACGAAATTTTTATTTTCCCCTAGCCGGGCAACCAAGAGGAGAAAATCAAAAATATGAAATGTACAAATAGTACAAGCGACTTACAAACGTATGCGAAACGAAAACTTGAGGAATTTGAATTTCGGAAGGATGGCACGAAATTTTTATTTTCCCTTAGCCGGGCAACCAAAAGGGTACAAACGAAAATATTAAATGTTCAAACAGTACAAACGACGTTCAAACGTATGCAAAAAGAAATTTTGCGAAATTTCAATTTTGGGGGGATGATACGAAAGGTTGATTTTCCCCTAGCCGGGCAACCAAGAGGGTAAAAACAACAATGTGTAATGTACAAACAGTAAAAACGGCGTACAAGCGTATGCAAAAATATATTTTGAGAAATTTGAATTTCGAGGGAATGACACGAAATTTTGATTTTCCCCTAGCTGGGCAACCAAGAGGGTACAGACGAAAATATGAAATGCACAAACAGTTTAAACGGCGTACAAACGTATGCAAAAAGAAAACACGAGAAATTTGAATTTCGGGGGGATGACACGAAATTTTGATTTTTCCATAACCGGACAACCAAGAGGGTCAAAACGACAATATTAAATGTACAAACAGTACAAATTTGAGAAGTTTCAATTTCCGGAGCATGACATGAAATTTTAATTACTTTTAAGCATCACGAAATAGGTTTCTTTGCAATAATGTAGCCTTTTAATTTACACCTGAAAATTGTCACGAGAAACAAGGAAATAATGAGTTGAATAAAATATGGGCAGCCATCTTGCATTTTTTTAATGTTCAGTTTTAATTGTTGCCACGTGCTTTCTAATAAATAAATCTTCCTTTTGTAAGAATTTGATAAGAATTTTTTATTATAAATTGTGGAAATTGTAATTTTGGTTAAAATGTAGGGATCCGCTAGTTTCTCTATTTTTTAAATAAATTTTTTTTTGGTGTAGTCATATTTTTTTAGCATAATCTTAATATCTTAATTACACTGAGCCAAAGGATTCCGATGAAATATAAAAAATTACCTGCATTAAACTTGAGTTTCAATTTGTCTTAAAATTAAAATTTCAATATTGGGCAAATGGCTCTTTTAATACTAACTAGAAACATCTTCTGTGCGACCACCACTGGGTATTAGAGGAAACGGTTTTCCTGATTGGAAAAATATTTCCAGACCTTTAGATTGACATGAAATAAGTAGTATTCATATGAGAAAGTTTGAAGAATCGAAAAATTTATTAAAACTTTGAAAGCTAATAAGACGAACGATGCCTCGGACGAAGCGCTGATTAATTTTAATATGGCACTGCGCTCAATTTAAGATCTTTAAGATCACTAGTTAAGAAAGTAGGTAATACCTTTAATGTACCAGATGGCTAAATTCATGACGCATTATTTGCAATTCACAGTAACGATACTTTACATTTTGAAGTTAAACATATGACGAAATCGTTAATGTCAAAATCACAACATTTTAAATTTGCATGCTGAGTACTTTTCTGACATGATGCTTTATACAGAATTAACGCGATTAGCAAAATATTACAAACTTTTTAATTAAATTAAAACTCAGCTTTAAGATCTTTTCAAGATTTGAAGTCCCACTTCGCAGAACGTAAACCTGATTCAAGGTGTTCTTCAGTCATATCATATGTTATGAAATTGGCAGCCATTCTAGGCGCTGAAGGGAATTTTAAAGGTGAAGCACATATACGTGGCCAACAAAAAAGGTCAATTTTGATTATGGGCATGCTGATCAGGTAATAAATTATCCCAGCTAAAAGTATGTATGCGGCCCAAATAGTATGCGGCCCAAATAGCCTCCCCTTATTATTAAGTAAGGCCTAACAGGATACGAATGAGAGCGCCGCTGCTACAGTTCAGGCGTACTAAAAGATGCCCCAAGTTAAGGCACCGGAGGCCCACCTTTGTTTTACCTTATGTGATGCCTATCAATTGCAAAAGCGTTCAAATTTAATAATTAAAAAAATGAATCGTGAAAAAAGAAAAAAAGATGTAAATAGAATTCGATTGAAAAAACTACGATTAATTGAAAAAGCTTTGGAAGAATTGGACGTTAGCAGATCGTCTTCTTTAAATGAGTCTTCTAGCTCTTCTGATACAATAGATGTAAACGGCCCTTTTTTTAAGAAAAAATTTAAGTTCCATCTTTATGAAAAATTGTAAATATTGAGCAAAAATTACATTTTATGTCAATCTTAAACGTTTTAAAATCGTCTAAAACACCTAAAAACCAAACCTTACATGAAAGTTTGAAAAATTTTGTTATTAAAATATGGTGAAAGTTCGCGATCAAATTTCGGAGTTTTTTCGTTCAAAATTTTAAATTTTCATAAAAAATGACATTTTCTGTCATTTCAAAATGTTTTAAAGCAGTTTGCAACGGGAAAAACGAAATATTACGTCAAGAAAAATTTTAATCGATTTAAATTATTTATTTAAAAATTATTTTATTGATATTCCTGTTAACGGTTAGTGTATTTTACATTTACATAACATCTTATGATAATAAACAATTAGAATAAGAGAGATTAAAATTTGGTATTTTAACTTTTTTGAACTGT
>JAWWLR010000149.1:24014300-24028425 GCA_035041075.1 Acraspis erinacei
TATAAGAATCTTGTAGGGTATTCAAAAGACACTATTTTTCTTCTCCTAACTTTTTTCATATCGTGCATTATTTGGCTGAAAATTCTCATTTTCGTGTGTTTTTAGGAATTGTTTAAATTCTATATCTCTGGTAATTTTCGGTTTTATGAAAAAAATCATTAGGAAAAAATTGTTCGAATTTTTGAATACTATGAATATCTACAGAGAATTTTTTGGATTATGAAAAAAGTGGTCTCGAAAATTTCCAAAATGTGCTCACTTTTTGAATTTTTACCCCAAATGGCTGGCTAACGAACTTGACCTTTATTTTAAGACACTAGAAGAGTATACCAAAGGCCAATTTAATAGAATAATTTTTTCACAAGTGATCGTGCTAACAGACACACAGATATACATACTGACAGAAATAAATGCAGCCAGACACATTCATAAAAACCTGTTTTTCGGATTTAGGGGGTCTCAAAACGTGGTCATTTGATGAAAACTAGTGGGTTCAAATTTTACACAAATCTAATACCTTCTCTGATGAGAGTGTAAAAATTTATGAAAATGCATAGCCAATATTAAACAATTGGATATTGTCAAAAATTAAGTTTATGATGAATATTTGTCCACTCAATGACAAAAACAATTACCTTTGTTGCATGTTATATATTCTTTTAATTTTCTTTTCTTTGATTGTAGGAACTTTCAATTATTTACTAATTATGAATCTCAGGTAGTAAGCAAATAAATTTGATTTAATAAGCTATAACTGAAAATATTTATAAAAAATTGCTGAGAAGAGGGAGGGGAGGTCAAAACATCTTGCTTCGATGTGTTATATGGGGGTCGGGAAAGATAAAGAAAGTGGCAAAAAATATTTGTGAAATTTGTAGCACATCAAAGTCATTAAATCAAATTTTATAGGACTCTTTTCATTTTGGAATTAAACGTATTTGTTTGACAAATTTTGGTTTCGAAATTTTGCGTTTACTTGTTTTGATTAACGGTTGTGTATTAAAAATAAATAAATTTAATAAAGAAATTTTAAATTATATTTTCGAAAAGTTTTAATTCAGATTTGTGTAGGAATTACGTACTTTTAAAAGTGTGGTAAAAGTCTAGGTTACATTATTTGAAACATTCTCTGAAATAGCGGAGAGCAAACAGGAAGATCGAGTTGAAAAGTTTGAAGTGTCAAAAGTTCCGATGCAGTAAAATGAATTACATTTCTAGGAACTCGCTCGATATTTTAAGCCTCGATGTAAGCATTTCGATTGATTAAAGCATCAATATTTTATTTATTAATTTCAAAACTTTGATTTTCTCTAAAATAAATAAATAAAATATTTAATTTCATATAGGTACTTGGCGGTTTTTCATACGTAGTGTTTTTTGGGGGATTTATTGATGCAAAACCGAAACAATACAGATATTTTGATTTGGAGACGAATTCAGTAAGAATACGGCTCAACTAAAAATTGATTTGAAAGCAGAGTGCGATGAAATACAGTATATTGTATTCGACACCTTGAAAAAAGTACTGGAGCAAATCAGTCATCGTGAAAAATAAAACAAAAGAAAATCGCATCAACAAATAGGACGAGCTCGTAACTGAGAAATAGACGTAAGTTTATAACGTTCTCCGCGAGGGGAAGTTCAAAGGAAAATACACTCGGCTTCGCCCTCCCGATCAATAGCTACAGGTGGCAGCCATTTCCCAACCAACAGCACTATATGTTTTCGTCCCTAGATTCCACGTTTATTCGACGCTGTCGACGAGACATCGCGAATAATTAACTTTATAAAAAAAAAAGAAAACAGCTGTATAAATCCAAAAGATTTACTAGAGAAACATCAACATGAAAGACAGTCCTTGTAAAGTCTTACCGTTACATATGGTAAGACATACGTTGTCCCATCTCTTTTTTCGCATTCCTTCAATTTTGGAACTACTTCCTTAACAACAAATAAATATTTTTCTTGTTTCTACTAGGTTCCCAGAAGAGGGTTAAGGTAGTAAATTTGTCTTCCCAAAATCAGATCTCCGAAACAATAGATTTGTTCTGACTTTAAGCATCAACATACTATTACTAATAATTTCATTTTAATTAAAAACATTATTTTGAATAGAAATATTTTAAAACTTACGAAAATCATTTATTTTAGGAGTATTTTTTGCATTTTAATTTTTTCATAATATCGCTTCTTACCAATTTTTGAAAAAAGTAAAATTTTAATAAACTGTGTGTTTTTTAAGGAAAACATTTGAAAGCAATTTTTTCCTTGACTGAAAAATTTAAACAAGTTTTGTAAAGAAAAAATTTTCGAATGATTTTTAAAGATTTCAAGAGTTTGAAAAAATTGTGTAGCATAAGTTCCGAGACCGTCTCAATGGTTTCAGGAAATTTTACAATATTTTAATGGATAAGATAAACAATATTTCAAAAAAAGTTACGGTATCTCAGAGGATTTGGAAGAATTTCATGTTCAGGTTAGAAAAGGGTTTAGATGATTTTACGAGATTTCCAATAATTTAAGAGATTTAAAAAGACGCTAAATTGCATCCATGAATTTTAGAGGATTTCGTAGCATATCAAAAGATTTAACGGTATCTCAAACGCTCTAAATTTAAATCAGTCACAATTTTTACTAATTTCAATCGGTGACTGCATTCTAGCTATGAATCAGTTACTCTTTCTTAATGAATAATTAAAACTTATTACTTCAGCAGAACCAATAACTGGTACTAATTGTGCGCAAATCTTGCGGAATCTCTCCCCAATGAATTTTCTTCGTGTAAGATTTTGAAGATGTTAAGGGATTTTCAGAGATTTCGAAAAATTCGAAGGGATTTTAAACGATTTTCAAAAATTTCAAAGGTTTTAAATGCTTTTAACGGAATTTAAGAAATATCAAGGAGTTTTGATGATTCAATATAATTTTGAGGAATTTTAATTATACATTTACAATATCTTAATGGAGTTTTATATATTATGAGGAATTTCAAGAAATTCAAAACGATTTCTAAGGATTTAAAAGATTTGAATTAATTTTTCAGGGATTAAACAAATTTCACGAGACCATAAGGATTTCTAGCATTTTTATAAACATAGAACGGATTTTTATGCGATTCTGAACATTTCCACCGATTTCAAGGAATTCGACAGTTTTCAGCGTTTTAAAGGATTTTTAGGGAGCTTAGTTAAAGGCGTACAGAAAGACCTAGAATAGATTTATATAGAACTAGATAAACAAAACATTCGGAATTTTTAATGACAGTGAAATAACATTCTACAAAATCGTTACTTCTAAAATTAAGTGTTTCTAAATTAGGACAAAAAATATGATTAAAAAAATTATCTAGTTCCGAGAAATAGAATGTGGAAGTCGACAATCTGAAAGTAAACGTTACCTAAAATTCGAACTGGCTCAGTTGCGGATCACAATTACGCAACATGTATTAGATTTTTTCATAATGTTTAGTGCAAACATACCATTTTCAGAAAATGTGTTGGTTATCTAGTTCTCTATTTCGACTGTCAATTGTTTTAAAGGAATTTTAAGAGATTATGTACAATGTCAATGGAATAAAAAATATTTCAAACATTTTTTATATGATTTAAAAAATTCAAATAAAGTTATAAAATTCTTAAGGTAATTTATGGGTTTTTAAACAATTCCAAAGATTTCCAGTGACTTCAAGAAGTTTCATTAAAGGTATAAGCCAGAGTTCAAGAATGGTTTAACTCCACGACTCTAGATTTATCGGACGTAAGAAATATAAAATATTACGCAATAAAACAGAAATAAAACAAATGTGACGTTCCGCAATGAAGGGCCTATTTTGTCGATCGTAGTTTATGAGACATTCGTATTTTTCTGAGCAAAGGTTGAAAGGATAAATTTGTGTACTTCGAAGGAAGATCATACATTAATAGTCTATCTAATTTATGAAATTATATACTTGTATTCCGGCAGTGACTGGAAGTGGATAAATTTAATGTTTGAAAAAATATAAGAGTGCGCTAACGGCACTTGCCAACTTTAGATACCTTTTTTTTAAAAGCGCCTTATGTAATTGCTAGACGCTCCCTAACAAGTAAAAGAAAAATTTCAACTTTTTTGAAATCTTATTACATTTATTATTTATAACTGAGAAATGTTTTCAAAGGTTCTAGGGGTTTATTTCATCTAAACCGGTGAATCCTCATCAGTCTCTTTAGACCAGTGATAGAAAAAAATTAGATTTGAAATATCTGCTAGAAGATTTGTGTTTAGAATTTCCAGCACGGAGAGTTAAACTTGTGAAGTAAAATTTAATTTAAAACCGACTGAACTCGAGTTTAAGCTGAATCAAAGTCGCTAAATAAAGCCCATGTATTCTACTTTCATTACTGATCATTCAAGTTAAATTAATCTTTCAGATTCACTTTACTCCGATATCGTTTTATTTCTAGCAGTTGCGTGATTTCGTTTAGATTGCACAACTCTTATTTCATTAATCGTCTATGATAAGATTTTATCGCTTTTCCGTTGATCAGAATTATTGTACTCAATTAAAGCTGAATTCTTTGCAGGTGCAACAATGTATATTTTTATTTCCGCATTGTCATGGAAATGATTTTCAGTTCGGAGAGGAAATGAAGAAAAGCTATAATTAGAATTGCAATTGATTTCTATTTTCGCCCTAATTTTTCAAATTCTTCAACGTGAATGCATTATGGATATGCAGATTTGCTTCCAATTGTAATGTATCAGACCATGGAATTTTGATTAAACTCGCATATCCAAGCTCTTACGCCATACTTTGTATGCACGCACATATGTATCTAACGCGGTTCTATGTGGTAAACTGAAAAAATTAATTTCAGTGGAAAATTTGACTAATTTTAAGGTGTAACAAACAGAAGCATATATTAAATCTAGAAATAACAATTACGTATGAAATTTAGTATAAGATTGGAGATTATCTTAAAGAAAGGACGTTCCTTAAAGAAAGTAAGACGCATATTTATCCTGTCTGGTAACGATTTTTATAATCATTTAATGACTGATAGTCTGCAGAGTAATGATAATTTGACAAAGTTCATGATTCCTAAAAGTTTTAAAAGTTTTTTGTTCTTCTATAAAACCTTATGATTTTGTACTAAAATATAATTCTCAGGTATAAACGGCATAATAATCCAAAATTGTTAAAAAGTTGTGAGTCTTCTTGGAAATGTTTGAAATATACTCTTTTTTAAATTGCAAATTAAATTTTTCCAAGAAAAGCACTAACTTAATCTAAAATTGTAAAATGTTCTAAATTGCGTTCAAATTATAATGATTGTTACTTGAAAACACTATTTTTGGATATAAAAAAGACAACTTAAGCTAAAATTCTTTAAAAATACGATGTCTCTTGTCGTCCTGATATTCGGGATGACTAGTAAAAATGTCGATTAAAAAAAAAACACTAACACTATCCGAAATTTTTTAAGCATGTTTCTTCTTATTCATTCCTCTTTTTTAATTCTGATTTATTTAATTTGAATAAAGACACTTAAGATTGTGTTAGCTAAATTTCATCGTTTCATTCTTGGTTTTTTTTAAATTTTAAACAATTTCGTATTTAAAGATTAATATAAACAATATTATTTAAAATCGTTCAAAAAAAGCAAACCTTGCTCAAACTAAAATTATATTTGTTTCAAAATAGTTCACAAAAGAAGTTAATATTGGGAAGCGAGTATTCTATTAAAAATTATTTTTTATAGAAAAATCGGTTTTATAAATTGTCTGAATAATTTACTTAAATCTGAGTGTTATGGAAAAGGAGAATAAGTCATTCAATTTTGCGGGAAAATAATTAAATATAGCCCATGTGTTGAACATTTTTATTGTGGGCCCAATTTTATTTTTAGTATAAATAAACAATTGCGTAGCACGACATTTAAGAATTTATGTTTAAAACAAAAAGAATCGGGTGGAAAAAAATTACCCAACACATGCGGTTTAAGTAATTTTTTCTGAATAATGGAATGGCGTTAGTAGTTTTACCGTAACTCATTGTTTGACGAATTGTGGAGTCTGATTATTTGTTATGTAAAGTTAACTTTTAATGGAATGCTTTTACCCTAATAATAATTTTTTTGTTACTCCTATTTATGTCCCCATATACCAAGATAGTTTAAAAAATTGTTGATAACTTTGTTAATTGCTTATAAATGTTTAATTTATCAAAATTTTCTGATAATGAATACTATTACAATGATAAAGCAGAATCATTTCAATGCAAATCAATTTTTTTCTACTAAAAACTGATACACTGGATTAATATTTGCTCGAATAAATAGTTTATAACAAAAACTTAAATTAAGAAATAAGGCTTTTATGATGTTATAAAAAAATTAATGAACGAAAGTTATTTTTGCATGGTCGCGATTATTAGCTGTTTAAAATTCATAGTTTTTTGTAATATATTTGCGAAAGAAGTCAATGTATAATTCCTGTTAGTTGAAATGATCCGCTGTATCGCAATTGTATAAATACTTTTACGGTATCAACCAAAAATGTTTCAATAATGACTCCTTTAATGTGATTTTTGTAAATAGTTGAAAACTGTGAATGATTGAAACAATTTTTATTAACAAATTCACATTTCAATTATTTTTCTATGAAATGGTTCAATTTATTGTGGAATCAACTAAAAATTACTTACCAGTGATTTCTTGCTCTTATGTTTTCCAAAATGATAAACAACCTTAAGTGTTTAAATAACTTTCATAGACAAATTGCTTATAAAAACCGTTAACTAGTTTCATGAGAAAATGTAAAGTTTTACTATTTTCCATGCCATTGGAAAAAAATCTTTCAGCGAGAAACTTGAAATCAGAAGCAAAAATAAAAAGTGATTTCTTTTAATTACTTTAGAAAAGACTGCATTTGAAAAAAGTGTCAGTTTGTAAGAAAAAAATCACAAAGAACTCAGATATCACATACACCAGTTTTCGTGCTTTCTGAACATTTTGAGTAAAAGTTGAACAATTTTTTTCATACTGTACAAAATGAGACAAACCTTAAAAGTTGACGAAAAATTAGACAGGCATCATTTGACAAAGAAGCGTACTTTGTTCTCATAAAATGTAATCATTCTTCTTTGACTTGATGCCCATCGCGCAACATCTAGGCGATCCAGTTCTTAGAAAAAAAAACTGAATGCTCATTTCGCTGTCACATTCTCGCTAAAGAGAAGCGTTATTAAAGAGTGGTGGAAAGGTTGAGGGGTTAAGGGAGGGGGTAAAAAGCTGTGCAGAAACTTCCGTCTCTAATTGGCAATTCTCTCGCTGAAATTGCACTAATTTGCGCGTCTGCTCTAAAATCTATTCGCATCTCGTGAAGGTCTCATTGTCACTTTTTTCCCTTATCGGATTTTAGAGCTTCAAGAGTCAAAGTTAAAGTTAATGATAAAGTTAAAGATAAAGTTAAAGTTAAAGAACCTCACACTGAATGGACGGAAGAAGGTTTTTATTGAAAATTACTAATTATAGCTTTTGTTCGTTCCCATGAAATATACAGATTCATGATCTTGTGCATACAGAAAGTTTGAGGGTATATTTTACATCTCTTAAAGATTCATTCAATAAAACCGATATTTCGTAACTGTCGAAATCCAGAGAAAAAAGTCTTTGTATTTACTTTAAGGCTTGTTATTACACCCCATAAACCTTCAAACAAACAGTTTTAGGCAGAAACCAAGAGAATTTTCCTCCAATTGTCTTGAATCTCATTGACTGTAATGCACATTGATGTATTTTTGACATCTGATATAATTTGTTGAATTTCTCAACAATTATTATAAACAAGTGCAGGATTTAAACAGTTTTAGGCAGAAACGAACCGAATTTTCCTCCAATTGTCTTTGAATCTCATTGCCTGTAATACACATTGATGTATTTTTGTCATTTGATATAATTTGTTATATTTATCAACAATTATTATAAACAAATGCATGATTTGAACAGTTTTAGGAATAAAGGATCCGAATTTTGTTCCAGTTGTCTTCGTATCTCATTGCCTGTGATGCACATGGATGTATTTTTGATATGTGATATAATTCGTTTACTTCATCAACGAATAATATCTAAGAGGAAGCTGGAAGCATATGGATAGTGAATTTGATCCTGAAGCTCTCAAGATTTTGATTGCAGAATAAATCATTCTTGAAATGAGGACTGGAGTCATGAAATTTCCATAATGGAAATTTGTTCGAATGATTCGTTCATAAAAATATTGAATAATGTTTTGAGTCGAAAAATATCAATGAGCATCATTGGCAATTAGATTCAAAAACAATCGGAAGAAAATTCGTTTTGCTTCTGCCTAAAACTGTTCGAATCATGCATTTGTTTATAATAATTGATAAATTTAACAAATTATATCAAATGACAAAAATACATCAATTTGCATCACAGGCAATGAGATTCGAAGACAATTGGAAGAAAATTCGGTTCGTTTCTGCCTAGAACAGTTGAAATCATGTATTTGTTTCGAATAATTGTTGATAAATTTAACAAATTATATCATATAACAAAAATACATCAATGTGCATCACAGAAAAGGAGATTCGAAGACAATCGGAAGAAAATTCGGTTAGTTTCTGCCTAAAACTGTTCAAACCATGCATTTTTTTATAATATTTGTTAATAAATTTAACAAATGATATTGAATACCACATTTTCATGATCACATTTCATCTCATTGCTCTAAACGAGTGATTTAGATGCATAAATATACTTCACTAAAATTGAATCCAACATACTGGCTATTTGTTGCAAATATTTGTTTATAACAAATAACTTGACATATTGACCATTTTTTTTCTTCCACTGACCCTTTTGCATCAAACCTGAGGCCTGACGCCACTGAGAAAAATTTTCGCGGAGAATTTAAAAAAAATTGTAAATCAACATTTTTTCGCTATATGCAGCTATATAAAAATTTAAACAAACAAAAATTCAAAAATCGGCCGCTATAGATTTCTTGAGAATTTAATGCTGCATTTTTTCACAAAAAATTAAAAATCGATGAAGAATGTTGACGGAAGGTTATTTTTAACATCGTTCTTTCATTTCGCCCCACTATGCATCAGTACCTTCACCTCGTCTTTCAATTGTTTCATTAACTCGCGTTTATATACTCATATTAACCATCTTTTCCCTACAGTCCTATAAATAGTTTATGTCAAATAGTATCCTGGTCTTTCAAATAAATGTGAGTTAATAATTTTGAGAACTGAGTGAATTAAGTTTCTGAATCCTCACCCATTAGCAGCATAAATTAGTCTTATTATAGGTATACAAAAGTATAAGTTAGAAATTTATAAAATTCAGCAAGCAAAAAAACAGATTAGTATTTTTTTACAAAAAAAAAACAATTTCTCAATCAAACTCTATGTGCCTTCTAAGGGCTAAACATAATACGAGAAAAATGTTAATAAGAAAATCGTGTAAGTTGTAAGCTGTTAAAAATCAGTGATTTTAGCGTTTCGTCTATTTAGAAATAAAAATACCACACATTAAAACAAATTCAAAAGTATATTGTAGAAGGTCAAATATCTAATGATGTGTTCAAATGAGATTTTTTCGGTGAAAATTGTAATTTTAAAAACAATTTCTTAGCTGTTTTTAACTCTTGTGGTTTTTGTTTCTCTTACATATCAATTTCCTTATCTAGAGGCTTCGGGGATGTTAAAAACAGCGCTTAATAGAAATTTAACTACTTCCTCTGATAGTATATGTGAATTTCCTTCTTGAGTGTTTAAAGAATCTTAAAAGAAGGTTTAAAATAAATTACAACACTTTTTCAGGTAAGGGACGCTTCCTGCACTTATTTTGAAGTGCCCTTGCATTATGAATAGTTTAATCCAAAAGACTTGACAAATACTTGACGGAAGTTTTCATATCCTTAATTTTTCTGTTAAGATTTAAGCTTTACATTCTCATCATAATGAGAAGGTATTAGTTTTATGTGAAAACTGATTATTGCGGATTTCTTTAAATCTCCACGTTTTGAGACCCTGTCAATCCGAAAAAACACCGGTTTTACGTTGGCGTCTGCCTGTCGTCGTCATTGTCTTTGTCTGTATACCTGATGACTTTTGAACCTATAATAAGATTAAATTGTGCTTTGGTACACAATTTTAGCGGCCAAGAAGAAAGTTCTAGTTCGCCAACCAGTTACTTTGGACGAAAATTCGGATCTTTTTCAGTATTTTTTAGTCCATTTTTTTTAATTCGAAAATTCTATGGACGAATAGTTGTAGTTATTGGGAACTCAAACAGTTTATCCCTGTGACTTCTTTTGTTAAAAAAAATGATCAGAGTTATAGCATTTGCAAAATTAAAAAATTCAATCGAAAATCAAATTTTCAAACCAAAAATCGCACGATATGAAAAAAAGTCAAAAGAAGAAAAACGTTGGTTTTTGAATTTTCTTGATAATGCGAAGGTTTAAATTTTGATCGCTCAAAAAATAATGAAAAATACAAAACTCAATTTTACAGTCAAAGTATGCCAGATGCAAAAAAAATTATGCACCAAAAATGATCCACAAATTTGTTACTAATTACTTTTTGATAGGGTGCGTAGTTTTCTTAAATTTAATTAATTTATTTATTTAAGAAAAAACTAGATTCCTGGAGAAATGGCAAAAGCTATGCAACAAATGAATGGAGAGAAGTCACATTTCCAAGAAAGAGTGAAAACTCATCCAAATTTGTCATCAACATCATTAACTCGTTTCAAAGTACTAAAAATATCCAATACTCAACACTATATGATACGTATAATTGGTATTGATATTTGTATGGTAATTTAGAATATAATTACATTTATCAATTAAATTATTAGCAATAATTACATCAGTTCAATTAATTATTTTTGGACTATAGACAGAAGCTTTTTGCGACTGTGTATTCATTCCGAAAGGTTTGATGCAGATCAGTGAAGAATTTGCTGAGATATGCAATAACATGTGTGATAACTAGAGTTCTTTCGAGAAAATATATTCGTGATTTTTTTTACTTGGCGATCCAATACCGCAAATCTTGATCGGCAATTTCGAGATTATAAAAAATGTATAAATAGACATTTTCACAACAAACCATTTCCTGTAAATTTGGTGAGGCGTTCGGGGGGACAGTGATAGAATTTTAAATTCTCACTTCCACTCTTATGAATTTCACGTGTGTACTTTTTGAACATTGTCCTCGAAATTGTCGATCAAGTCAAAATTAAATAAAAGTGAAAGAAGTTACTCAATTACCCCTCTTACTTACAGTTACATGCAGCTAGATCTCTAGGCTTTATACAACTCTTGGCTCAGTTTCACGAATTCTGGACCATATGTTGCCGACAAACAGCTGTAAATGACAGGGGCTTTGCAATCATGGGTGTAAATGGTGAAGACTGAAGAGAATGCTTGTTGTGACAAGAGAGGTTGTTTTAGGGGTTGGAGGTTGACGAGAGCTAGGTTCTGAGTGTCAGCTCGTTGAAAGTTTTACTAAACTTAGAGCACGATGTGATTCAACCTCTCCTATTGCCCCGTTTCATTTTAAATACGAATAATTAATTGTCTGGTAATTTAATATAGTAATTATCTTGCTGCACAGTTGTGCAATTTAGGAAGCTGGTATTCTTTCTTCAAGGGTTTTCTATTTAATAAAGTTATTGTTATTTTTTAATTCTAAACAATTTAATTTTGTATACTGCCATTATAGAAGTAAATCATTAACTTCTCAAACCTCAATAAAAAATAAACCCTATAACTCTGAAGTGCCTTCATGCCAATTAGATAAGATGGAATGGCTGCCATAATTTTCCGTATAAAGATCGTAAACTCTTTAATCGAGTTTTCACATCGACGAGTTTTTAGCGTGATTACGTTTACCTCTCTAAAAGCGACATTAAATACTGTCAATAAATTTCTTTGGTGCCAAAGATGGCTTTATATAATCCAGAGTAAATTAGTTTATCTGCGTGGATTACGTTCTTATCGCTACTTCAATAAACACTAAATTACTGACAATGCTCCTTTATTAATTTTTATTAAAATTAGATTACTTAATTGGAGATTTTTCATTCGCATATAAGAAAAAAAGGATATGAGTATACTAATTTCTCTTTTAATGATTTGAGCCTCACAAATTCCAGTGGATGATATGCGGACGCCCGTTAAATCGGACAAGCTTGTGGTACGCCGCAGTTTACGCTGGGCTTAATTCAATTTTGTCCGACCACGCCCAACCTGAATGTGGCATAGCTTCCCTAAGGTATTTGCCTTTAGTTTTTAATTTAAGCGCAATATCTCCAGCTCGCAGAGTTCGCTCTTAGTTCAATAAACTAGTAATAAACATCAATATGCCACGATAAACCTGTAAAGTAAGGCTATATATATATATATATATATATTAATAACCACAAAGTTTCAGTAAATATGCACAGAAACCACGGTTTTAATATTAAATAGGGTCAATTAATTTTCTGAATATCAGAGTTGTAGGGGTTCGAGCGATTTTTACGAAAATTTGTTAAACTAGAGTGTTGAATGAGTAAAGTTTCAGGTGCTTAATATTATTTTCCAGAATTTCCAAAGTTCAGGTAGTCACAGGATTTTGAATTTTAAGGCTAGGCTTTTTTTTAAACGCCATTTTCCAAAACCCTGATCTAATTTCAATGCTTTTCTAGGTGTAGCGTATAATTTAAAGGTATTTAAAAGCAATTAAAAAACAACAATAAAATTTAAAAAGAGTCCTAAAGCATACTTCTAATTTTTTTGATGGAATATAAATACTTCGATTCCTTATATTTTTGTATATCGATTAAAAAAATGGATACCCTTAAACTCTCGAGATATTATTTTTTTACTGCAGCCGCTGTGCCACACTACCCATGCGCAGAGACAGGCATCATATAAATGTATCATTCTATATTATTTATAAAGTATTAAAACAAATGATTGTATAAATAAGCACATATTATAAATGCTATAGATAGAAAAAAACTTTTTTTTATTCTCTGTACTTTGCGCTTCCAAAAAATGTCCATTAATATCAAAATTTGTTAGCAATATAATTTGTTAATTTCGTAAACAAATTATGTAAAAAATTGCCAATTTTGAATTTTTGAAAGTAGAAAGAAATAACTTTGATCTTAATTATTGTTTAGTGCTGCTACCAGTAAATCTTAGTAATAAAATTTATATTTTGATATTCTTTATATAATTTATTTATATCAATTTTCACATCTTTTGTTTATTAAATTAACAAATAATATCATGATCAAGTATCGCCCTATCGACAAAAGCAAGCAATTTTACCGCCAAAATATTACTTTAAGAAGAAATAATAGATAATGTTCACTATTACAGATTATACTTTTTTTATAACGAATAACATTACTTATCAATCCTTTTTCGAAAATACTAAAAGATACAAGAAAAAAAGAATACTCCTTTTTCACTGTTTTCATTAACATGAAAGTTGAAACAATTCAAAAATTGCTTGCACATATACATTCTTTAATATTGTGAATTTCCTGAATTATTTGAATTCTAGCATATTCTGAAATTCTTGAATGATCTTAATTTCCTTATTTCCTTAGATTTCCTGAACTCCTAGAATTCCTTTAATTTAATTATTTCCTTTAATTTAAATAATGCTCTGAAAGTCGATGAATTCGCTAAATTCCCTAAATGCTCTGAAATCCATAAAATTCTTTATTTTCCCTGAATTCTGCGAATATTCTAAATTCTGAATTCTTTTAATATTATAAATTTTCAGAATTCTTTGACTTCACTGAGATCCTTGAATATTCCGAATCGCTGAAATTCTTTGAATTCTGTGAATCCTCTGAATTCCTTGAACTTTGAATGAATATTCAGAATGACTTAAATTTTTTCTTAATTTTTTGAATTCTCTGAATGACTAGAATTTTCTGAACTCCCTGTATTTCTGGAATATCTCTAATTCTCGGAATTTCTGGAATATTCGAAAGTCCTTGAATTAATTAATACTCTAAATTCCGTAAATTCTTCGGATTCTCTAAACTCTAAACTTACGAAAATCGCTAAATACCTTAAATTTACAAAAATCCTTCATTTC
>JAWWLR010000149.1:24132130-24142398 GCA_035041075.1 Acraspis erinacei
AAAAAATTCCCTTTTGCGAAAAATACTTTGCAAATCAATTTATTAGCGACAGAGCATTAAGCTCTTTATGCGCAGCGACTTTTAGTTTCAAGAAGTAGCTTTCCAACCTTCTGAAAATGAAAAACAGAGAAACGAAAAATAACGAAAACATTTAATTGCTATTGAAGATTTTTTTTCAATAAAAATGATTTTTTTCTTAAACTAAATCTTTATTGAGATATCTTTTATCATTATAAAAATTAAAGTTATTTTCTAACAAGCGTTTTTTTAGAAAAGTGAAAAGAATTTTAGATCTTTTTAGTTTAAATATAACTTATCCTTATTTGTTTCAAACTAAAGGGTAAGGTTTCATGTTCTGTATAAAATAATTTATATTTTTTCGGCAATAAGTACTAGGGAGAACTTATATAATTTTGAATATGCTATAATTTTTTTAAAGTTTTAAAAAGTAACTTGAAGGGATTTTATATTTTTTCTATGTTTTCAGGTTGAAAGGGGAAAATTAAAAGGTTTTTAAATGTCTTCCTTTTTGAGAATGGAAAAGGATAAATACAAAAGATGGTTGATATCAAAAATATTTTTAAAGACTTTTGATTGGAAAGCAGAAATTAATGAAGCTTTGAACGTGTTCTGAGGTTTTTTTTTATTGAGAAAGACGATTTATATAATGCTGTCTTTCAAAAGTTTATCTTTTAATTCTTCTAAAAGATTTTTTGCATTTAAGAGCTGCTTTCAAGCTAGGTTATTTTACTGAAAAATACATGATGAGGAACACGAAACAACTCTTTGAAACTGCATTTTCTAAGAAATATAAATTAATTCCCTTTTGCGAAACATACTTTGCAATATATTTCATGAGCCATAAAAAATTAAGCTCTTGATACAAGAATTTTCTAGTTTCAAATGGCTTTGCAATCTCTTGAATATGAAAAACAGAGGGACGAAAAGAATTAAAAAAAATGAATGGCTATTTAAGTTTCTTTTTGTAAGAATATTTTTATTTTTTGTTGCCTATGCCTAAATCTGTATTTTGGCGTATTTTATTATTGCTTTTAAAAATTAAAGATATTTTCTCTATTGCAAATTTTTCTGGCTTAACACTCTATGTATGAAGTGTCTCTATGTATCATTTGTTTCAAAATAAAGGAAGAGGCGTCACGTTCTGCATCATCCTTTTTTTATGTTTTTGGGATTGGACTAGAAGGTCTAATAAAGGGTCACTCCATGAATGATCATCTGAAACCGATTTAGGACAAATTTTTATTATTGAAAGCATGTGGATATGTAAAAAATGGCAATATTATGTCATTTTTAAAATAAATTAAACACTAAAGTTACTTGTTTAAAATTAAGTAGAGAGCAACAGTGCGATCACGGGTGATTTAAATTTATTATATATAATTATATTTTGGAATTGTAGTTGGAATAGTAGAGGAACAAATGTGTTTTAAGTGACCTTTCAAAATGTGCCATTATTGCAAACTTTGATAATTTATTATAAGCTAAATATTCTATCGAAAATTGTCAAACTTTTTTTACAATAAGGACTCGTACCAACCTTTTGCAGAGTTTTCAATAGAACTGCTCATCAAAACTTATTCTGCAAGATGTTCGTCCTTGAAAACCTGAAAATTACCAAAAAACACCACTTTGAAAATCGTGTATTTCCGAATATACATTTTTAAACAAAAATTTATCTGCGTGAATAAATTATTTGAGCTTATATGTATCACTGACAAAAACTTCGTGGATGTACTCTGCGTGGTTTTCTTTTAAATATCCATTACAATTTTGTCTGGAACAACCGATTTTGACGGACTTAACCAAAGTAGGCACATTTTTTACCTGTCACAGAAATAATGTTGGTCAAAACCCCTTTCCCTTTCTAACGTATCGTGGGGCAGAAAAGCACCCCCGTTATCGGTCACCGAAATTATTTTGATCAAACCCCTTCGCCTTTCCATTGTCTCGCGGGAGCGGGAAGGCACACCTTTCCAAGTTTTCTCAGAAATATTGTTGAAGGCAGCCCTGTGATTGGTCACAGAAGTAATGTTATATACAATAAGAATAACAATTTCATAATTTAATAAAAATGTAATAAAGAATGTGCGAAAGCGTCGTCAGGGTTTGCATACTGTCAGGGTTGGGACATTGCTATATTTTGTCCGAGACACTTTGCGCTCCCAATGTCAAAGCGTGGCACTAATACTCTTGGTTACAGCAAACTTTTCGGCGCGTCGCTCGTGTCAAAGATTTCTCGGAAAAAGTTTTGTGGTATCGTTTCCTTTTTGGTACATTGAAAAGTTTTGAATTATTCGTAATAAATGCCTTGAAACTCGCACGGGAAACTTTACAATGTAAAAATAAGTATATATTTCTATCATGTAGGTGATCGTCACTAAGTTCCTAAAGGGAAAAGTTCAAATTCTAACTTGTTCGTCTGTAACGCGTAGCCATATAAAATGATGCTGGTAGTCCTGTTTGAGACACTTTTGTAGTCAGGGTTGGGACACATCATTTTTTTCTTTCAATCAGGTAAATGATTGTTTTGCAACAGTTTTTCGGTCCGCAGAACATAAATGGATATATTTTCGTTATAAAAGTAATTTATGATCTATAAAAATGAATAAATTGTCAATTAAAAAATTAAAAATTAAATTATTAAAAAAACAATAAATAAATTCAGTAAAATAATGATGTTACTAAAAAAATAACGAAACTAAAAAATATATAATAATAACAATTTCATTTCCCAAAATTGCGAATCAGAATAATGTTTTGATAAATATTTCGCGTCAAAAGTATGTACAATTGAATAAATGAAGAATATAAATTCCATATTTGTTCATAAAAAATTATTTTAGCACAAATTTCGCCGATATTCACCAGTGTCCCAACCCTGACCGCAAGTCCCAACCCTGACTACATTTTTTTTTTTTGATTGAATAATAACTTTTTTTAAATTGTGAGCGTTGATTTGTCTGACGTAAAACTTCGTTGTCATCGTCTTAACTTTCAAATGAGATGGAAAAATCGAACAATTTTTAATTTAAACAAAAGTTATAGAGCAAAGCCAAAAAGTGCCCCAACCCTGACGACATGTCCCTAATGAAAATGTCATAATGTACAATAACTTTATGTAATAATCTACCGACAGAGAAGTTTATTACCAGTACCGGCAGAGAACTTTTTGCCGATAATGGTAGAGAATTTGTTTGCCGGTACCGGCGGAGCAGCCACTGCCTATGATAAAGCCCTAAAATAAAACAAAAAATATACAAACATAAAATTTTAATATAAAAAAATTATTTAAAATTAATGATTTGAACAAGTATTTTGTGTCTTAACAGACTAAAATTCTTTTTTAATTAAAATGAAAGTATATGTACCATATTGAACTCAATATAGAACACTTTGGATAACAAGTTGAAACATATTGCAGTTTTATCAAAATTATCAATTGTCCACGAAAAGTTTAATTTTATAAAAAAAACATCTGTGTTTAATAATATTGTTTAAATAGTCACATTTAACCATAAAATTAATTTACAACGAAGAATGTTAAGACAGATTAATTTTTAACCAAACAGTTGAACTTTTAACAGACAAAAAAAAGATAAAATTTCTACCCTAGGAATTACTTGTAAACCAACTGCTTGAATTTGCTACAAAAATAATAAAATTATAACCCCAGCTGATTCATTTTTATGTAAAAAAGACTAATTTTATACAAACCATAATTGCACCTTTAAATTCACCTTTTACACAAATAGTTTAAGTTGCAACAAAAAAAATAATTCTGAACTAGAAATAAATACAGGGGTTTTAATTAAAAAGAATTAACGTTTAACCAAAAATAGATTTTTCTATTGGGTTATATTTATTCAGTTCGCATTTGAGTGCAAAAATAAGGACAAGGGGAATTTTCTTCAAAATAGGTGAAAAATAGGTGATCTAACAAAAAAAATAAAAAAGGGGAATTCTTTTCTCCATGTCATGTTGGTTTCATAACTGTCTAATGATTATTTTTCCTAATTTCCATAGAAAAAAGCACAGAAAACAGTGGACTCCTTTTTGTTTCAGCTCATTTGTTATGGTATCGAAACGAGATTAGGTCCCCTCAGAATGAGAATAATTCAAGTTTAAAATTGTAACATAGAAATAGCTTCATTCTCATCTTTAGATGTCTCATTTTTTTCGCAACTCAAAAGAACACCCAATTGGCGTACTTTTGAGGATTGACATTTTTATATGATATTTCACGTATTTTCATGAAAAGGTGCAGTTAGTACGAGGTGAATAAAAATCGGGCAAGTTGGGCTTGGATATCAAAGTATTTTCTCCCCCTTTTAGGTTGCGAACATAAACTAATAACCATTAACAATTAAACAAAGTTTTGATGAATAAGCGAGTTCATAGCTTTCACCAAAGCAATACAATAAAACTATCGATAGTTTCTTCGTATCTACGATAGTGGAGATAAGAACGACTCTCATGTTTGCACATTGCATACGACACAGTTTTGAGGTCGTACAGTTTTTATAACACATTAAAACATTATTAGTGTATAAATAAAAAATTATTCTAAATAAAAGTTTTGGATAACTATTTCATGAATTTATACACGATATACTTTCACAATTGATCGGAAAGGCTTCAAAGTGAATATTAACTTCGTACCAGAAGAGTACCATCTAAATAAAATCGACCCGTATCAGAAAAGTATAATATATAAGATGGAAGCTAATATAATTCATGCGATTGTTATCTTTAAAATCGAAGTTTCAGCTTTAATTTGGTTTGTAATACTTTCCCCACTTGTTCATCATTTGCTAATATTAAAACTTAGAAAGTTTTTCTATTCAGTTCGTACTTGTTTCTCATATTTTATGTATCCTAGGAATTGACTTAATGCCTTTAAATCAGATAATGTGGATACAAATCTATTCTGTCTAGTTGTATAACACAATTATGGACTTTACTGACTATAGGAATGGTATCAGTTTTGGATGTGTACTCCGACCATATATCATTGGTAGAGAGTCATGGATGCGCATTTGGTTGGCATTCAGTTGAGCGGAATACCGAATGATCTGTATTGTGTTGTGTTCAATAATGGCCACTAAATTAGATGATACTGCTGTTGAGGCATTGACTTCCTCTCTTGGCAAGAAAACCCTTATCGGACTTAGCTTCTAAATTATCGCTGCAGCAATTAGTACCCTCGGTTTCTACATCTGGCCACATCAGTCTCTTACTACTGAATATACATTAACACAGTTTTTCGTAACGTTTTGTATGTACGAAACCACCCTGTGCTAGAACTTCGCATTAAAATCGTTTGATGTTTTTAATTAATTAAGTGAGAATAATTGAGGGGCCAGATTCAATAGGGACACATAATTTTGCTGAAGCTTTTTTAGTTTTCAAATTAATGTAAAAAACTGTCTATTTGGGGCAAAACCAATCTTAATTGTTTTTTTTCACTTCAAATCGTGCTCAGTTGTTGCGTTTAAAATTTTTTTCCATTCCATGTTTAAAGATCGCACTTTAGGGTTTTGTTCAACTGATAGAGTAATGATAATTAAAATTTTTTTTTGAGTAAAATATTAAACATTTTTTTTCTGATTCCGGTGGTCAATTAGATTTTTATGTGTTCTAGCGTTTTGTTTATCAAAGGAATCTTGAGAATAGAAAAACTTCTTGCACCAAAAATCCGGAGAAAGCTCTGATAACGGATTTTTGAAAAGTTTCAGATCAAAATATTAAATAAGTTAGTAGCAGTAATGGTTATAGTTTAAGAGAATTCTCGAGTTTTCGAGTTGACTATATCCTCCGGGGTTTACAGCCGCGCCACGGTATCTTATTAGTGAGTTTTTGCTTATAAGACGATATTGCTTAAATTTCTTCGGAAATACAAATTAAAAAAAAAGTTATTTAAATCATTGAATAAAATTCAGGAGTGTTTTGTGAGCTTAATTTTGTTAAATGTGTATTCACTAAAAAAATAACGTCTTAGAACTTAAAAGTCATAAGCGAAACACTGTACCTGGTACAGTTCCTAATTGATTTGTTATTTCGAATTTAATCTTGGTAAAATACTTGAATATAACTTTCTCCGAATTTTTTTTGTGAGAATTTTTTGTCTGCTCAAAATTATTATTTTGATAAACACAACGCTATAAGACATAAAAGACAAATGAATGGCCCGCATCAGAAAAAAGTTAATAACGTTTTACTAAGCAAGAATTGTCAAATTATTGTTATGCTGTCAGTTAAAGGAAATCATAACGTGAAATCCTTTTCTTGAAAGATTTTTAAAAAGCTTACCAACTGAGCTCGAATTGGAGTGTAAAAGCGCAATAAAATTTGACATCTTTATACAGCATTTAAAAATTAAAATTCAAACTTTTTGTTGAAAAACTCCAGAGTACTTCGTTTTCGCGAGAAAAAATGGTATCTTCCCTTATTGCAGCCGGGTCCTTAATAAACATGGATTACCTTTGATTTGGATTACATTCATCGTGGTCTAAACTATTTGAGTCTCAGGTTTTACCATCATTATAATACTACAGCAGCCTGTTTGATACTGCAGTGCCTTTAAAAAATTCCAGAAGAATTTAGTGTCTTCTGAAGACTTTCCTGATTTTTTGAGACTTTATTGACTTCAAACCATTCTAGGAGATTGCGGTGTCTTCAGAAAACTCTTGGAGACTTTCCTGGGTTCTAGGAACTTCAGAGATTGCAGAGAATTTTTAAAGATTTCTATAGTTCCCACAGAATTTAATTTCTTAAGAAAATTTTTCGAAAAAGGCTTTCAAAGAAAGCAACTAATTATGAAAATTAAAAAAGGGTTTCACTAGAAGATTTCACTGATTTCAGGCGATTTCAAGAGACTTCCAATAATTTCAAGTGACTGTATGTAAATTCATGCGAATTCAAGTAAATTCAGATATTTCAGGAGATTCCAGGAGAACGAAAGTGTCTTCAGATGAATTTAAACAAAAATTTAATTTTCAGCTAAATAGTGGAACAAAAAACGAATTTTCAACAAACCATTTACAGTTTCAACGAAAAATATAGATATTCAACGAATATAATGAATTGTCAACAAAGTAGTTCAACCAAGCAGATGAATTTTCAATCAAGAAGATTATTTGTCTACAAACAAAGACAAATGTACTGCATAATTAATAAAATTTCTACCAAAATTGAAAAGAAGGACTTGAATCTCCTACCAATAAAATAAATGTTTAACAAAGTAATTGCACTTTCAACAAAGTTGTTGATTTTTTAACTAAAAAGGTTCATCTTTAATGGAAAATTGAGTACATAGTTGAATTTTCAACTCAAAACGATTAATTTTCAGCAAAAAAATGATTATTTAAGTTTTTCATAAGTAAAATTAAGTTTCAATTGATATATTAATTCAATCAATTAGGTTTTATTAATTCAGTTTAATTTTATGTAAAAACGAGAAAAAGGAGAATTTTCTGGAAAACTGAAAGACAGAGGGGATAGGGAAAAGAGTTTTGTTTCTCAATTAGATAATTTACTTGTAAAATAAAATCATTATTTTTCAGATGATCAAGCATTTCAAACAAATCGGCATAAAACCTTTCACTTCCTACTGCCCTGGTAGTGTGACGTACTTTTTGAGCGGCTCCATGGAAAAAACTTGGGATATAATTTTGTTTCAGGCTATTTTTTACAAACTCAGGTTAAACTTCAGTTATACGTTCACTTTCTTGATGAATGTAAAACTGTAAATCAATTTAATTGCTTTCAATATTAGAATCACTCAATAGAAACGAAGTATGGGTAAATTTTCATTCAGTACGTTTCGACATTGTTCCTTTGATAAAAAAAAAACCTTTATTTTTTCCGTGCCCTAATCCTTACTCTCCAAGTTGTAATTATTATTCATATATTCCTTCATCGCTGTTAATATACAACACGCTAATGTTTATTTTATCACAGAAAGCACTTCTAGATATTTGAAGTTGTATCAATTTTGACCAGGAAACTTGTAACCTTCGAAAAGTTTCTTGAATTCGCACTGCTAGAACAAATAAAGATGTTGGAGTTAGTTTCTAACTTTGAATCCCTTTAAGATCCTGAGATGTTAAGAGCTACGGTACGAAAATTTGAAGAGATCAGCTTCAAACGCACACTCGGTGCTTTATTTGATTCTCATTTATTCCTTATTGTCAGTAGTCGGTCTAGTCGGTTAAATGTGTCTTTCCTTTCCCCTTCGACTTCCTGATTTTGACTTTCTGCAACGCGACTTTATCAGCAAACTTGGCCTTGGGAATTCTTTTATGAGAGAGAATACAGTATATGCTGAGGCACGAACTTTCTATTTGCTCTCGAAAACACTAATTAACTAAGTTATGTAAGTCCTCGAAGATATTTTTCTATATATTATGTATTTCTTTTCACCTAGTTTTGTTTTTCTAGCTCGACTTCTTTCTCCTTCTTCTCAATCAAGAAGTTTAAATATCAGAGATGCGAAGCGTAACATAGACTTAAAAATTTGAAATAGCTAAAGGAGTATAAAGATCTGTGAGGATGATAATAAAATGAAATATCTGTGCTTTTCTCACAATTTTCATTTGGTGAATAGCATTAAACTCTGGGAAGTTATGGAAGAGTACGGTGTCAGTGGTTGGCTTCTATAGTCAAGAAAAGAAATATATATGTATATACATATATATATATATATATATATATATATATATATTTATTATGTCCTCTTAGCTTTTTATGATATTCATAGACCAATTTTTAAAAATGTCTATCGGGCAAAGAAGGTGTCGATCTCAGAACTATTGATGTGCATGGATTAGCTTTTGCAGGTAAGACCATTGGTCTTAAGATAAACGTAAATAAATCAAAAATGATTTTATTTGAAAGAACGGATGATAAAACACTATACATCTTTATGTCAGAAGAGAGGATAGGACAAGTTAAAAATTATGGGTATTTCGGAAGTCTATTTACTACTGACTGAAAGAATGATCGAGGGATAGCCAGGCGTATAAATGTGGGTAGAAAGGTGATCGGCGGTGTAGAAGTTATTACCGGAAGTAAAAATATGACAAATAAAGCTGGAATTGCAATATATTATTAAATACTTATTCTTGATTATCAATTTTGTTTTGAATAATACTTATATCAAGCCAAAAAATTTTTTACGATTGTTATGTAAAATTAGCATAGTAACATCTGAATGTTCTCTGTCACTTGTTTCGTCAACTGCAAAATTTTGACATTAATATTTTTCAATAGATTCGAGTTCCTCAATCAATCAGGTATGAGGATCACGCGCAAGGGGAATACAATTTTTGATGAGATTTACGGTAGCGAGGACGAGAAATGCCAAGAAAAGGATTGGAATAAACTTAACGCGGTTAGGATGCCATTTTCATGGTGGAATGTCGAAATGTCGAATGTTACACGGTCATAGCTTTGGATGCTAACCACAACCAAAATGTAACCTAAAGTTTCTGGTTTATAACTGTAAATGAATATAGATATCTGGAATCACTAAATAATTGTAAATTGGATTATTAGGTATTTTCAGTTCAAACACCAGCTAACTTTACTTCGTTAAGTGCTGGGGGGAAAACAATGGACCAAATACATGGGATTCGGTCCATTTTTCACCAATTTTCCTAATATCTTCGTAAAAAATAATTTTATTCTATATAAGTGTATTTTAAAAATAGTTTTTATTTTTTAAGAACTATTGCATGCCATAATTAAATGCTAGTAATTACTATTGATTACGAAGATATCACGAAAATAAAGTTTTTTCCTATGCATTTGGTACATTATTTTCCCCTCAGCATTGAGCAAAGTGAAGTTAGCTGACGATTAAATGAAAATGCCTAATTAGAACATTATTTTCAATTTGCATACACATAAAACTAATACTATATGCCGCATTACCCCACGGGTAGGATAAGTTGACGTACCTTGACTTTTTTGGAAGACCTAATAATTAAATCTTTTAATTGATATAGATTCCATATTTTCCTACAAATAAAGCAAAGCTAAGAGGGTAAAATTGAAAATCCAACGGTGAGGTGGCCACAAAACTTAATTTTAACAGCACCCACCTGGAAAGTGAGGACTTCCATACCTCTAAACGATATGCAAAGTACTTTAATCCAACAGAATGTGCGGAAATGATAATGGCGCATGCGCACTTTGAAACATGTCTACTTTGCGAATCGACGCAATGGACGCGCATGCGCACTTCA
>JAWWLR010000149.1:24149686-24161642 GCA_035041075.1 Acraspis erinacei
AACATGACGAGTGATAATAAAAATACGATAAACAGAGTTTTTATTGACAGTAAGGAATAAATAATAATTAAATGTCATAATTATATCAAATGCTATTAAAAATGGAATAAAGAATCATTTTCATAAATAAAAAAAATGTTAAAAAAATATGGATATTCCGAATTGAACGGGCAACCTTGCGGTTACCAAGCAATCGCACAACCAGGAAGCTGCCGACGCTTCGAAATACTTTTACACCAGCTCGTTCATTGAGGAGAGTATCAATTCAAACAAAAACGCATCTGTAAATATTTGTAAATATTAGTATTAGCATGTTTTAATATTTTTAAATGTATACAAATTATTGTTTAGATTGCAGAATAGGGGCGTCACCTTTGTTCTAGCTGGAAATAAATTTTGTTTGGTAACACTCTATTAGAATCTTTTATTAAACCATAAAGTAAGCGATTTGACGAGGCTAAAGTTTAAAGTTATTGTTACCTTTGTTACTACGATGCCTCAAATATGGGTCTATCACGATATCAGAATGATCACAAAAAATAATTAATACTAAGCAATAACTAATTACAGAAATGTTACGTCTTATTATATCCTTTAAGATTTTAATAAGAACTATTTATAGATTTATAAGTTAAATAGTCAATAATGAATGACGCGAGAATAATCGATATCGATTTATCATTTAGAAATATTAGATCTGTCTTAATAAAGTACTGGAATATTTTCCATTCCTATCTAATGCATATGTAGGATCAGTATGCCGGATAGCCATCGTCCGCATCTAACGCCAGGTAACTGCTGGATACAAGCTGCAACTATCCAAGATGATTCGGCTCAAAATACTACTAGGATGTGGAGCACAACCATCTAGCATGCCGAGGCTCAGCAGAATATGCTGACGGCAGCTATCCTTTTTTCAGTGTAAAGATTTGAAATTGCGGACTCTTCAATATTTAAAATGTATAATATAAAATGATAAAATTTTGAACGTATTTCTTGTCATTATTCAAGCTTGAGTACTCAAAATTGAAATTTTTTCAATTTTGAAGGGTCAGAACTTTGCAAGAAGTTCAAAACTTCTCCAATACTCCATTTAGATTCAAATTATTCTAAAGTCAGATCAGAATGGTGATTATGCTGACCTAAAATGACGAGAATTTGATATTTCAATTGACTAAAGTTTATTAAATTAAATTATTACATTAAACATACTAATTTACTAAACTAGAGGATTATCTTTTAATCGTAAAAACTTCAGGTGGAAACAGAATTTTATAAGTTGCCATACTGACGTATGATAATCAAATGCCAAAGTGGGTGGTTGAATAAAAATTAAGAGACAAAAGCACGCGATAAATGAGCTAAAGCTTGGCAGTTTCAATGTGGATGAAGCTAGTTGGACCAGGGATTAATATTCCTGTGAGTAAATAATTAATAATATTTAGACTATATTAGTCTATTGATCAATTTACTTACTATTAAATGATTAACGATTCCTAGTGACATCAGCGGCCGGTTAGTGTTGTGTTTAAGACTTTTCATAAATCTCTTTGGTTTAAAAGATTTATTTGAACCTCATCCTGGATAGAAAAACGTGAGTCTTTTGCAACAAATGGGATCAGTTTGCAGATACCCTGTACTATTGGGAAGCTTGTCCTTGCTCCCACAAGCTTCTTAAGCTGTCGAAAGAGACGGATCTTCGAGTTAAGAGGAGAAACACGATAAACTTCTCTCCTGCATTCACTCTTTGCTTCAGAGTTTAACTTATCTTTAAGTGTACAAACCCAGAGGCAGGTTTAATAAGATAAAAAGACTTGCTCCTTTGAAGAAGCTGGATTTCAAATTCCTGATACATTTTCTTTAGAGTAAAGCATATTCAAGGCGAAATCCTCTTTAGATCGTATCCCAACTTTTAAAATTATTATTTCCACTGAGAGAGTTTCATTTAAAAGGACTATATTTGATAAATTATATTGTCAGCTTTAAATTTTCTAGTTTGGCAACGTTTTTCGTCAATGACATTTATTTTCTTCCAAGATTTTTTTACTTTAGCTAAATCGTTCAATATGTTACTATATTTCATCATAGAAACAAGTAAAATGTGATAATATAACTAAATAAATAGAATCGACCTGCAAATACGCACCAAATTAAGTATCAGATTAATGCATAGTAATTAATTAGTAGCTCTAGTGCATGTTAATGTAGAAATACAGAAGAAAAAACTATGTGTGTAAGAAATAAATATTTAAAAAAGTTTATAGGAATAGAACTTCATTCGAAGATGATACAGGAAGGTGCATTTCTAATATCGTAAGGAATTTTATTACATAAACGGGCACCTCTTACTATAAATGATGTTTGAAGCTGACACGTACTGTGATAAGGAATCTTAAGGATTTTATGTCTTTTACGAAGCTTAAACTTAGACTGTGCTGAAAGTTCTCCTGTGCACAAATCGGAAGAGGTTAAATAGATATTAGGGAGCTTTGTTCTGAAAAAGAGGTTAAAGCTAATTTCCTATAAAGAATTGTCTTCTTCTGGCAAAATTTAGCAAATCAGCTTCAAGTGTTTATGGAGTATTATGAGCAAGGTAAGGCTCTTAACCAACAGTATTCGAGTGGAGCTACATAGGTAGAGAGTATTTATTCCCATATAGTTGTTTTAAAATACTGTATTTATACTTTTGATGCTATGTACCTGTTTCTTTCAGGAGAAGGTACGGTTATAGAAATATTCCAGATCTTTAACCACTTCCGAACAAGTATGTTAAGATTCTCGATACAAAGGGGCGGAAATAATTCCAGGGTTTCAAGCAAAGGAGATTTAATAGGTCCAATAACAATGGTCTGAGTTATTCCCGGTTTAAGAGTAAGTCCATTCTTCCAAGCCCAAAGGATAACGTGATCGCTATCCTCCTGGACTAGAATAAATACTTTACTTAGTGATGAAATTGGTACCGGTATTTAAATTTTGTAATCGTCAGCATATTCGTGGTAACTGCAATTTTGAAGTTCATTTCTAAGGTTAGAGGTGAACAAATTGAAGAGAAGGGGTTCCAGAACGAAGCCCTGAGGAACCGCACACTTGGCCTCCCGCCATTCAGACAGCTCACTACTGTTCATAGGTCTGTGACACCGATTATTGAAACAGGACTTAAACAATTTAATGACTGATTTAGAGAAGTTAAAAGATTTAAACTTTTGTATGAGTAACTTATGATTAACTATATCAAAAGCTTTCGAGAAAAAAAAACTACAATCGTGATCTCCCTATTATCCACTGCTAATTTGAGATCCGTCCTTACTTTAAGGGAAGCAGTAAGAGTGCTATATTTCGCCCGAAAACCTGATTACTTTGGGTCAACGGCATTAGATATTTCGAGAAATTTGGAAACTTGCAGATGAAGAAGTTTTTCAAATGCTTTATACAGTGCACATAAAATTGAAATTGGTATCAAGTCTTTCGAGGAAGTAGGATTACAAATTTTGGCAACCGGGCAAATAACAGGATTTTTACAGATATCTGGGAAGATATCGACCATCTTCCATAGATATCGACCATCAGTTCCAATGAAGGGGGGTTCGAGATATGACCATTCACATTTCACTTGTGAAGATATCTAATCTAAAAATTTAACCTGATAGAAAAACTAGAAATCAGCATCGGAATGCAGCCTTCTTTAAGACAATTTGAAATTTAGTGGTAAGGTGTATTCATGGGAAGTGATGAGCAATTCTAATGTGTTTTTACTGTTCAATGTTCTTGATTATATGATATCTTATGTAAATTTACATATCAATATTTGCCATTTCATGATAAAATAGTTAAATATTGTAAGATTTACGTGAAATTGAAAAAAGATCTGGTCGGAAACGAAACTTCGTTGATGCCGTAATTTGTCAGACTAGAAAATTAAAATATGTCAAAAATGCCGGTGCTGTATACACAGCATATGAATTATAACTCATGTATAAAATATCAAAATTTGAATCCCCTTCATTTTTGCCAATGATTAATAATGAAACTTTGTGTCTATAAATCTTTTTTGATATGTGAAAGGTCCACAGAAATGAATTGAATTGTTGATTGCAGCTTCACCGAGTTATAAATTGTGACATTCGGTTTTACATTTAAATTTATATTACTTGCGTAACTCAATGAAGTTATATCAAATGATTTTCTGGTTTGCGATAACATACCATAACCTTGCATAAGCTAATTTTCGAGAACTGAAAACTATGTAATTACAGATAAAAATATGACTGTAAGGAAAAAAATTAATCATTAGTGTTTTATCAAATTATAAGGCTTCTAAACTAGATTGACTAAACTTCATTTATAAATGAAAGAACATTAGTCTAAGTTTAATACGTTCAATCTAAATTTTGGTTATAAAGTTTAATATAAAGATATTAGAAATGAAAATGCAATTTACTTTGTTACGATGCAAACAATATTTTAGATTCTATCTATTCTTCTCGAAATACTGCGATGGTCCAATGTTGATGGATTTTCTCATTTCCTTTTGTGAATACAGAGAATTTTATTTTTACAAAAAGTAATATAATTTAGTAAATGTCAAAAAATGCATGTATTATGTTGAAAATGCCTCTTCTTTGGTGAATCTGTTCTCGATTTGAAAGAAAATCATTTTTGATTAAATTATAAAATATTATATTTTTCATAGAAAATGCATCTTTTGTTGTTGAAAATTGAACTACGTGTTCAACTGTTGAACGACTGTGTTAAAAATTAATTTTTGTTGTTAAAAATTCATCCTTCTCGTTGATAATTCATCTGTTTTTGTTAGAAATTCAATTAATTGGTTAACACTAGGACTACTATTTAAAAAATTATTATGTTTGGAGATTCATATACTTAGTTGAAAATTGATCTCTTTGGTTGAAAATGTAGCTATTTCCATTTTTAGGCTGAAGATTACATTTTTGTTTAAAGTGATGATTTGACATATGTGAAATATTTAAAAGTATTTTTGAATTCTCTCAATAATCTTTGGAAAGTTATATTAACATAAGCTTGAAAACAAACAAACGAATAAACCTAAAAAATAAATATTTATTTGAAATTTTCAGAGTTTTTTTACCGTTGGGCAGAAATCTATATAGTTTAGGTCAGTTGACGAAGGAATAGTAAGGAGTAGTATCCCTGAAGTGGGGAGTGGAACCACGAATGCCCAAGAATTCGTTAATGTTTTCCACGAATGGACACTCAAGGGCTGTTCCGCTTTGGAAGTTTTGAACTTGTGTTTTGAACATAATAACCTATAATATTGTACTCCACAAACGATTATAATAATTTTATTGTAGTACTTACACTTTCTAGATACTTTTCGTATATTTCATGCCAATAAAATAATTAAAAAAAAAAACATAACCTACAATTGCATCGAGATATCAAAATATAACACATAAGAGTGGGTCAAACACGTGACAGCGCAACTGCCAATGCGCATGTGTGCGAAACAGCCCCTTGGTTTCTAATCGTGATAAACATTTACGAATTCTTGGATTTTCGTGGTTCCACCTCTCCTTACTAAACACAGAGTGATACGACTCCTTACAATTCCTTCGTGGATGAGTTGTTCGTCCGTCCGTGCTACTTTTTTCCAAGCAGGGGAAGTAAGAGAAAATGAGAGGAGAGGAAGTAACGTGAATTTAGTGGTGGAAAATAAGGGGAAATAAAGAAAAGTAGGAGAAGTGACAAGATATGAGTGGTGGGGCAGTAGGGAAAGGGAGAGAAATTATGAGAGTGGCTGTGAGCGAAGTAGGCGAAATGAGGGGTAGGTCAGTAGGGGATTAAGGAGAAATGAGGGAATGTGAAGTAGAGAAAGAAAGGGTGGGTATTAGGGTAAGTGGGAGTAAGTAGGGGACATTTTTAGAAATAAGGGTAAGTTGGGGAAGGAAAGTGATGGATGGCGAAGGTATGTAAGGAAAGGCGAGTGTTAGTTGGAGAAGCGAGGAGAGGAGGAAGAAATTGGTGGTGGTAGCGAACGAAGGATGAAGTGAGGCGGAACGTAAAGTACGGGTCAGGGACGTTTAAATGACTAAAAGTCGGCGCTTTTTTCCCTCTTTGGCTCATTTTTATTTTTATTAAAAATTCTCCTCCCTTAAATCGATAAACTAAACGCTCACATAGCGTGCATTTAATTATGCTAGTTTTGAAAATAAATTTTATACAATTCAAGATTATTGGTATAAAAGTGTCGAATATTGTTTACGTGAGAAATGCAAGAGGATGGTATATGTCTAATTAACTCTTCGTGTTAAATTGTGCCATGAAATGGTAATGAAATTTCTCGCTAAGTTTGCTGGAGTCTGTGAAATCAGGTTATTTCAGAAGTTTCACAAGTTTCCTCTTCCGATAAGGCGAGAGCCATGGGCACACAGTATATGGAGATCAAATGTGGTAGAGAAACGTGCACAGACTTATCTATCATCTCCAAGAGTAATGCTGAATTCCTGAGACGAAGGGCTGCGTAATTCTGCGTAACAGATTATTGTTATTACCTACAGTAACCTCTTCATTCCAAGACGCTCAACTCGTCCTAAATATTCCAGAATATATATATTCAGCTCGTCATTAAAGTGCATGTTTTGATTAAACAATAAGTAATAACTACTTCAGAATAAATGTGCAGTTTTCCTTTGACCAACTTCTGCAATGACGACTATTAAAAATAATTAAACTCAAAGAACTTAAACAGATAAAACGGTTTTCCAGTCAATTTTCATAAACACCGAGATTAGATATAATTTACGGGAATGTAGAAACTGATAAGTGTAAATAAATTGTTTTCAGGAGTTACTAAGAAGCATATTAACTAATTCAGTTGAGAATTCAACTATTTTATTGAAAGTGGAACTAATGTAAATGCACGCGTAATCATCACCTTAAGCCAAACTGGAAATTAAAAATGCTTGTAATTTTATTGAAAACTCAATTCTTATTTTCACAAAGGGCTTAATCGATTAAATCAGATATAGAAAAACTCAATTTTAATCACTTAACATGATATTTGATTGAAGTCAATTTTTATTCCCGATTAAAATTCAAATTATGTCAATGCGTTAGTTATCGTCGGGAGCGTAACCTACTATTAACACAAAAAAACTACTGATTTGATAAAAGGATATTTAAATTTATCTAAAATCACAATTTTTATCACATGTGGCAAGAACAAGCCTTGTTATACGAAATATTAAGATTCAACTATTTTTCTTTTTGTTTGAAAATTAATTTTTTAATTGAAAATTTAACTATTCCATGTTTGGTTTAAAACGTATCTTCTTCAGTTGAAAATGTAACCATTTTCCTGAAAGTTCCGTTAGATTCTTGAAAATTCGTCTTTCGTGGTAGAATATTAATCGTTTTGGTTAAAATTCATTTTTCAGATTGGAAATTAATTTTTTCAAGTTAAAAGTTAATTTTTGGAATGAAAATTTAAATATTACACTTTTTCAAAACATGGTCTTTTTTGGTAGAAATGTTAACATTTTCGTGATTGAGAATTGATATGGAAAATAATTTTTGTATAGAAAATCTAAATAATTTATTTTAAGTTGAAAATTTATCTTTTTTAGGTAAAAATTAAACTATATACTTTTTTCAAAATTCAACTTTTTTGGTGGAAAAGTGATCCCATTAATTGAAACTTCATCTTTTTGCTTAGAAAGTCATTTCTGTGGTTGAAAATTCACCTACTTTTTTAGAAATCCGTGTTTTTGTTCGAAACCTATTTTTGTAACTGAAAACTTCACTATTCTATGTTTGATTGAAAATTTACATTTTTGGATAAAAATAATTTTCTTTGGTTAAAAATTTAATAGTTTTGTTGAAAATTTGTCTCTTTTTGATGGAAATTCGTATTTTTGGCTTGAAAATGCAACATTTTGAATGGGTTTTTTCTTCTTTAATGACTGATCAATTCTTCCTTGTTAAAAACTCAACTCTTTTGCTGAAAATTCCTCTTTTTGGTTTTGAAAATTTGGCTGCTAAAAACGCATTTTTTATGATTAAAGAGTTATCACTTTGATTGACCATTTAACTAATGTGCTAAAATGTCTCTTATCTTGGGTCAAAATTAATTCTTTTAATTTAAAACCTAATTCTACCATTTTTGGTTCGAAATCTTTTCAGTTGGAGTTGAAAATTGAATTATTTGGTTGAAAATTCGTGACCTTTTAGATAATTATGTATGATTGTTGTCATTAAAAGTAAAAAGAAATTAAAAAAAAATGTGTTTGCCTAAACTTTCATTGATCACCTTGGTTTAAGGTGGTTATATCTAAAATATAAATTTTGAACAGCCAGGGAAAATTAAGAAATTGCTCAGGGTAAAGTCAAGGAAACTTAAGGAAATAAAATTTGTTTTTAAAGGAAAGTTTCAGTATTCAACGATTAATACTGATGTTAAAATCGCGTGTCAAGAATGAATTCATAAAATCCCTTAAATATCCAGACGAAGAGTACGAAGTCGATTTGTTATCAAAGAACAAGCACAATCTAAAAGTGCAGCGTACTTTACATAATCTTGCCTTGGAATGCTTCACTCTTAACTCACCTGCACCAAGAGAGCTATATTAGAATTCTCGGATTTAGGTCACCATTTTGACTTGAAATATATCTCAATTTTAAGCTCAAGTGACAAATTGATCTTATTTTATTCACCGCATAAAATCGCCTTTTTTAAGAAATTAAATTGTATCTTGCATTGAAAGAAAGATTAAGATCGTGCCCTTGTTGCATAATATTGAGAGAGAATTTAATTTCACTGAAATGTAATCTTTTCCTTCAAAGTCTTCATTGAAAATTTGCACCAGTCCGTTATAGATTTTTGCCAAGTGGACATTGAGGTACTTTAGATACTTTAGATGAATACCAACAGACGAATGGTGGAAGATTTAAGAGAAAGAATTGTAGAAATCGATACTCTCTCTGCAGTCTGAGATTTTCACTGAGTCGAGAATAATACGAGATGCACTTGGAATCAGAAGTGCACATTTCTTTTATTGTTTCTTGCCCGTGATCCGATGAATACTAATAAGAGATCTCTGCTTTCAGTGACGAAATTGTCTCCGGCCAAGGTTACGCCGGTGGAGGACATCCATCCGAAAGAGGAAGTCCCTGAAACGTAAGTTTCATTTGTCAAATATCATCTTTATTGCGTGAACAATGACATCTCTATTTTTATTATTATTTTTACACTAGTATTATTATAAAGAAACATACATTATTTACGTAAGGAGGATCTTTGAAATGTTAGATCCTCTCCATCTCTATTCTGAGGAATAAAAAGATTGGTTAATAAGTAGATTTGATAAGAATCAAATCAATCCTTTCTTCGGCCGTCACTGTAAATATGAGTAAGAATTTTTTTAGATCTTACGGTCTTCACTAAATTAAAAGAATAAAAACGAAATTATTTGAAAGTTCGTTTAATAAAATTCTGACGTTTCGGCTATCACTGCGTGCCTTTTTTCAGAGAATATAAATAAATAATATATAAATAACGATCTTTTCTTAGATGTGATTACAAACAAATTTGTTTAAAAAATAGAGAAATAAAGAAGAATACCTGTGTTTGTTATTTTGTAAAAAACAAGAATATTGAATTTTGCAGTCAAACATCTGTCAATGGTTAAGAGTCAGTTTTTAAAAATAATGCTGATGTGTGTCACCAAATAAAATTAAAATATACGAAAAAGTATCATATAAAAGCCTCATAAGAATTGAAGAGGCTTTTTTTCAGAAAATACATTTTAGTTGACGAAAAAGACCTTTATATTGTTTTTGACAATGACGAACATATAACAAAGTAGACAAAAGACACACATTTAGGTGGTAAATTCATTAATACAGAATAAAGGCGACATTTAAAGGAACCGCAAATGAGGAAAGCGCGCCAAAGTACTTGGAATTTTAACTTGGTGATTGTTTATTTTAAAATACTTTCATATATTTTGTTGAGATTCAAAATTTCTGTCTGTAAGTGAATCGAAATATTTTGATATTTGTTTATAAAAATGGATTCTTAAACTTAAATGGATACTTAAACAATTATTTTGATTTTGATTTTACTAATATTAAAATTCTAGCTAGAGAAAGAAGACGCATAATAGAATTCATTTTTGTAAACAAATATCAAAATTATATTTTTATTATTAGAGTTATTTATATATTATATATTTAGATTCTCTGAAAAAGACACGTAGTGATAGCCGAAACGTTAGAATTTTAATAAACGAACTTTCAATTAATTTCGTTTTTATTCTTTTAATTTAATGAGGAACGAAAGACCTACACAAAATTCTCACTCATAACAAGATTTTTATGACTCTCTTCCTGTGCTTTTTAGGTAAGATATTATATTTCTTACTCTATATAATAAAAAATCTATCAATTATATTCGCTATAAACGAGATTTCAAGGGATTTCCTAAAAGTAAATCAACTCCCGATATAAGAACCCCGGTTTTCGATATTCCTAGAATTGATGTCCTCTACAGTTTCTGGACGAGGGGAGCCGTGGGACCGAGAGAAGCAGTACTCAGTCAAACGTAAAAAATAGCCTCTCACCACAAAATGATATTTTTGGCATATCCCTACCCGTGTGGAAAAATGTCCTGGCAACCTGGTTACAGGTCAGGCCCAGGTCTGGATTTATCTAGACTGTCTAGTATGGAATATCTGATCTGGCTCAGGTCTGACGCCGGTCTGGCTCAGGTTTGGCCTTATCTAGACCGTTAAGTCTAGAAGGTCTAGTCTGGCCCAGGTCTGGCACTGGTCAGCTAGTCAAGAAACAAAAAAGTTCTAAGTTCATTCTCCCTACTTTTTGAACCTAGTTAAAAAAAGTCACAGGGTGTTTAAAAGGCTAGAAAATACAAAATTTACACTATCCCAACAGTATATTTTTTCTTATCCCTTTGAATGTCCCAGGTTTGGCGCTGATCTGGTAGCCAGGAACGAAAAAACTCATAAGTTTCGTCAGAAAATTTTCTTAACATAGTTAGAAAAAGTTACAGGGTATCTAAAATTATTGAAAATAAAAAATTCATAATATAAAAACAAGACTTTTTTTCTTATCACCTTGACAGTCTGGCTTGGTCCAGGTCTGTCGCTGATTAGCGAGCCAAGAATGAAGGAATCTAAGTTCGATAGAGTATTTTTTTTACATTTAAAAAATTTTACAGTTTCTATAATGAAAATTTTTTAACTAAAGATGTTTATAGTGAAAAAACTTAGTTTTTTACAAAAGTGATTAAAAAAATAAAGTTTTTCCTAAGCAATTGGAATTCATTTCTTGGCCCTGAGCGTGCAGACATATTGCCAGGTGATGTTACAACTTGAACTTTTCTGACACTGCTTGGCTCCGACCTCTCAGAATCACTGCTAGTTTTTGTCGTTCAAACTTCACAATCTGTGAAAAGTTTCTTTATTATTTAAAATAAAACATTAATCCAGCCAAACCTTAGCTGTAAAAGCGAAGGCATAAAAAGAACCAAATTTTTAATGTTAAGTACAAACCTGCTTTTTATCTATTGCAAAAGAATCACCCTGAGATAATATAAGAGGTTATAATTGTCATTTGAAATCTATAAATTCTTTACGTATTATAGATGTCTAAATAATTTTGGTACTAACGCGTAAACTATTTAAATATATTTCATGCTGTGTTGTGAAATAATAGAATTTATAACGAAGGGTAGTTTTTCGAGCTCCGAAAGTTAAAGATTTGACCAGCTGTTGAATTTCTTTCATTTCAGTCGGCTATAGCTAAAAGGGCAAGGAATTTTGTATTTCTAATCTGCAAGGATTACTTGCAGTCACGTACATCTTATTGCTGTCATAAACTTTCCCTGTAACTCCGTTATTTAGCTGCTTGTAACTTAAGGCATTAGAAATTGTCGGCGTTGTCACTTTTCTCTTTTTCGTCC
>JAWWLR010000149.1:24167159-24177349 GCA_035041075.1 Acraspis erinacei
ACCAAACCATTCCTAGCGGCTGAACAGAAGGTCTGGCCTGGGATTAGCCAGAAAAAATATTCCACTTTTGGCCAGGCCCAGGCCAAACCCACTGGTCAGCGCCAGGTTTGCATACCTGGCGGTCTGGTCTGGGCCAGGCCATCGCCAGAACATTTTTCCACACGGGTGGGATATCTTGGCAGGATATGCGATATCCAGAGAAAAATCCCAAACATCTCCCTGGATATCCGTGGATTATTCCAAATATATCGAGATTTCCGCCCCGTACGATATGCATTCAATGTCCTGTGTGGGGTATACACAGTTTTGGCAGTGGAACCCAATATTTCTATAATGCAAATGTATTAGAATATATGTAGATTGCCTAAAAACATCAGGGTTCATAAGCATCTGTTTAACAAAAGACACTTTGTAAAAATGTCGAATATTCGGTTTCTTGCAAAAAGTAGCCTTGTCTTTTTATGTTTGAATTCCCCCAATTTAGGATAATTTTAGTAGATTTTATGGGATTTCAAGGTATTTCAATGAAATGTAAATTATTTCAAAGAACAACATATCAAAGAGGAGTTTAGAGCTATTGCAAATCGCCGCAAGAAAGGTAGACGGGTTTACAGAGGAAAAGTATACACAGGGCGTCAGGCAGAGGCAACGACAAAGAATTTTGACTCCATAAGTAATTTCAACGCCAAAAACAGTGGTTAATTAGCATATTTAAACAAAAATACAAATAAAAAGAAAACTTAAGTAAGAAACGCGTTGAAAATACAACTTTTTTTAAAATTCATCTTTACTGGTAGAAAAGCAATCTTCTTAGTTGTTTAAAACTTCATATTTTTCAGTCAAATTAATTTATTATTTTCTTAAAAATTCGTCTTTATGGGTAGAAAAGTAAACGCATTAATTAAAATTGCGTCTTTTTAATTCAATATTAATTTTTAATTATTTTGTGAAAAATGTGTTTATTTGTTTGTTGAGAAATTAGTTTTCTGAAGAAAAATTTTACTATTTTATTTCGGTCTTTTTTGGTAGGAAATTTATGATTTGGGCTAAAAATTCAACTAGTAGGATAAAAATTATCCAATTATTTTTCTAGAAACGTTCTCTCATACTTTTAGATATTTGCTCAGAAAAAATAAATTTAATTATAAAATATAAAATTATAAGTGGCTTGGTTTCCTCAACGTGTTCACATTAGCCCCGTTTTACATAAGTTCAAATAAGTGAAGCCCTGTACAATTTCACTTTGCAACCTATTCGCAGTGATTAAAAAAGCTTTCAAATCTGTTCAAAATCAGTTTTAACTGAATTTCAAATATGTTTAAATCCCATGCAAGACAAATACAAACCAGCTTCGAAAATTTTATGATCTACGTAAAAAATGTTCAAAATTAAGTTGAAATATTGTTTAAGAAGTGTTTTGAATCTAATGAAATTTTAGTCCCTGAAAATTGGTTCATACTGTTCGAACTCGTTTTATCTAGTGCCTATAAGTGTAAAACCACTTTGCACTTCGTTCGGATTAGTTTAAAATAATTCTTAATTCAGCTTAAAATCAGTTTTAAATGAGTTGGAAATACGTGAAAACTTAGCTGAATAAGTTTCCAGACCAGTTTTCAACTGTAGTTTGAACCCATTTGTAGCCAGATTTAACGAAAATTATAAGTGTGCTAAATCATGCTTAAAGAAATTTAACCCCCTTTTAAAATATACTTTATACATTACTTTATACATTTAACATACATTATTTTTAGTTAAGCTAAAAGTTCAAATGCATTAATTTTCTCTTAAAAATAAAAAGTAAAATTATTTTATTTTATACAGTTTAGAAGATAATTATATTTCTCGGAAAATATTTACCAAAGAAAAAAACAGTTTTAGTTTTTGTGAAATAGCATATTTCTTGTGCACTTTAGACAAAGAAAGTTTTTGATATCAATAAATGTTGATAACGATAAAATGTACATCAAATGATTAAAAAATCTACAAATCTTTAATAATCTCTGAAATATACCTATAAAAATCGACGGCATGAACTTTTAAAAGAAACCCCATTTTTATGAATTTATTTCTGTATATAATTTGATGTAAATTTATTATAAGACAGCTTTTTTATTTCTCGTGAAAAATCGAAAATTCTATTAAGCTGCCGTCAATTTGTGCAACATGCAACAAGAGATGGATCCACAAAAAGTATGCACCCAAAAAATATCTGAAAACTTGTTATAGCTACGAAGTTGTTACAAACGTCACAAGCTACGAAAAAAAATAATTACTCAGAAGTTGTTCACACCAAAAATAGCTACTTTGTTATTAATTGTTTTTTAATGAAATGCATATTTTGTATGTTTTAAAAAGCATCTTCGATGCATGAACCTAGAATCGTTGGTCACAAATGGCTGGCAAACAAACCTTCTTTTGTTGAAAAACTCAATTTTAGTTCTTTATGACTTTATGATTTTTTCTATGTGGATTGTCTTTCGCTAGATGTATCTGAATTAAATTGAAAAAGTATGTTCTTCTTAGTTAAGTTTCCAAAAAAGTAACTGTCTTTACTTTTTTTGTTACATTTGTATTTTAGAAATGTATAAATGATAAGTATAATACTAAGGAAAATAATGAACGCTCATTTATTTTTATGCAGTGCTTCAAAATAGTCACTTAAATCATTTTAGTCGCTTTACTCACATTCATCTGAATTAAATTGCATTTTTTGCATTTTAGGAATTTTGTTCTATTATCATTAATTATAATTAATTTATATCATTTTTGTACGAATCTCATCTAATTATCTTAAATTCCCTTGAATTCTTCTCAATTTTCTCAAATTTTACTGAAATCTGTTGAATGTTCTCGGTATTTCAATTTTTTTAATTCACTTGAATCCTTATAAATTAAATTGTACTTAATTCAATGACTTTATCGATAGGTTTTTTTAATTTACCCTAAAATCTTTTAAACTTACGCTTAATTCTTTAAAAAAAATTATCTTTCAATTCACATAAATTCAGATTATCTCTCCCTAAAGTCTGTCCACTCTTATTTTGACTAACTCGATCTTTAAAATTTTATGCATTTCTTCAAAGTCTCTTGAAATCCCTTGAATTCTTTTTAATTTACTCCATTTCTTTTGAACCCAATAGAATACTTGGGAAATTTTGATTTTTTTCCAATCGCTTGAATTCATTAGTATTTTAATTTTTTCAAATTACTTTAATTAATTAGGAATTCACCCTAAATTATTATCAATTTATTCTGAATTTTTAAGAAAGTTATTTAATTCTTTGGAATGCTGTTGATTGTATTTAATCTTGCTGAATTCTTTTTAACTTAAATTATTCTAAATTCACTTCATTCTACTCAATTAAATGAATTTCAAATATTTTTATTCTATTTTTTTAAATTTATTCTAAAGTCTATTAAATAACTTTGAATTCCTAGACATTCTGCTGAATTTTCTTAAATTTGTTTGAATACATCTAAATTCACTCCAGTATTGCTGAAACCAGTGGAATATTTTGGATTAAAAATGGTTTTAATCAATTAATTTGAATCGTTTTAAAAATTCAGATTCATTCGAATGTTATTTTATTCATTCACGTATTTTATATTACTTGAATTTATCCTGAACTAATTTAAATTTAAATATAATTCTTATAAATTTCATCAAATTCTTTTAAATTGAAAAGAATATTGATCATTTTTTGTCACTTTTTTAAAGAAAATTAGGCTATGGCAGCCCTGTTTTTTATATTTAACAGCAATAATTTTTAAAGCTTGGTCGTTCAATCTGACCCTTCTGGAGTTCAATATCATACCTACTGTCATAATAAAAGACTTGTGAATTATATTTCGAAATTAACTAAAAAAGTAACGATTTTTAGGGTTTCGTAGCCTTGAAGTTCGGGGTCCAATTTCCGTCCGTCGCACTTTTTTCCCAGGAGTGGAATTGAGGGGACCGGAAGTAGGAGAAGTGAGGAGAAATAATGGGACAAGGACAAGGTGACTGAGTAGAAATTAGGGACGGAGGTGTTGGGAAGTGGGGGAGGAAAATTGTTGAAAATAAGGATAGGGGAGTGAGTATAAATTAATGGAGGAGAAATAGGGGAATTGAGGCTAGTGAAAATTGGAGGAATTGAGGAGAATCAGTGAGAGGATAAGTAGAAAAAGTAAAGGAGAAATAAGGGCGGGTTAGTGAAAAAAGTAAGGGAAATTATTGGATGTGAGGGTGGCCAATGAGGGAAGCGAATGGATAGGTAATGGGGCAGTGCATGTGAGTGGGGGAGGGAAAGTAATGGCTAGGGTACGGAAGTTGGCAAAGATGAGTCTTAGTTGGGAAAGTGAGAAGAGGGGGAAGTAGAGGAAGAAGACGTTGGTGAAGGGTAGGTTTGCGAAGTGTGTGGCGAGGGGAAGTATGGAAAGGGGAAAGTATGGCAGCGGAAGTTTGACCGACTAAATTAAATACTCAATAGGCTATAAAAACACTTTTTTGTAGGCCCGCAGTTACCAATGTGATACTCATTTACAAAAGTGACTTCGTTGCTACTATTATTACTAAAAAAAATTATGTAGTTACAGTAACTAGTTTAAAGAAGCAACTTACTTTCCATCACTGTCTCTGATCTCCAAAAATCGAAACAGGCTCGTCGGCTTGAGGTTTTTCCTTGGTGCCTTTTTATGTGCAATATCGCTTGAAAAAATTGGGGATGCAAATATATTAATATGAGCATCAGCTAATTTTATTACGGGACACGTTCAACGTGCTCTTTGCTCTTGCCTCAATTTTTGCTTGGCCTCAGAGTCCAAGAAGCGTATTTCACACGAAGTATAAATTATGCATGAGTGTGAAACGAAGGTGTGGAGAGACCCAGAGAGTACTACAAAGAGAGTGAAATGGGGAAAGATGGGAGGCGAGCGGGCCGTTATTTATGCAGCTGAAAGGCAATACCTATCAACATAGGCTTCCTATTTTCGCCAGGAGACTTCAAATTATACTGGCTCTTGACAAAGAAACGTTTAATTTTCATCTTCTTCAAAGACCCTGTTTCATAAAATATTTTACCTTATTAGAACATTTTTCTTCTCTTTTATATCTTTTTTATTTCCCAGTTGTTTGTATGCTGTTTCCTTATTTGTTTTCCTGTGGAAATTTTTCTGAATGTTCTACTTCCAATTAGGTATTGTAGTCTATCATTGAAATGTTTTACAACAACTTCCTCTATTTATTTTTAGAAAACCGGAAAAACCACCAAATAGTGCCGGAGCTTGCAGAATATGCCGCAAGTCTTTCAAACTTGAAGACTTTTTTAGGACATGCTACGAGTGTCAAAATAAGGTTTGCGAAGACTGTGCATCATATTCCAACACCACTGACTCTGAAGACCCGGTAGGATATATTTTATTATTCTATCAATATTTTACTCTTATAAAATTATATCAGACCTTTTTTGTAATCCAGCCCAGAAAAAAAGAACCGATTGGAAAGTTTAAATCGGTCTGAAGCCTTAGTCAAACCGAAAACTGAATTGGTAATTTCGGATACTTTTATTTAATTACGAACCATCTTTTTCACAGATATGATTTACATTTGTTTAAAATGGACAAATTTTGGATCAGTCGACGACGGTCTAATCCGCCATCTTAAAAGAAACAGATTAACTAAAGCAATCTTTCAATTTTTTCTTTTTTCCTGACAGGCATAATTTATGCTCATAGAAAGGAATTTTGGAAATTAAATTGTTGCCGTTTTAATCGAGAAACCGAGTTGCCCATCATTTCCCGGTTAATTCCTGGTCCTGAAAGATTTTTCTCGGTCATTAAAGAAATAGTTTATGATGAACAGCAGTTAATACAATGGCTTTTCTTATTTTCTTAATTATTTTATCAACAACTTTCTGTCTTAAAATCGATATCACCACATTTTTGCTATAAAAACAGCGGCAGGTTAATAATTTAAAGATTGTTTAATATTTGACAGGAACTTTTATACTTTTATACTCTGACTTTTTAAATATTTTTTTATAAGACTTACTTTGATATAATCATCAAGATTCTCTCACTGTTCTCACATAACCCGTATTCCCTGGTTTTCGAAATATCCCGGAAAATTTGCATAAAGGTTCAAAATTAACAGAATCGATACATATATTTTGTTAATTTCACGTTAAATTTCCTCTTTTATAAACTATAAATCATGTGAATTTTATGTAAGCTAAACCATTTCTGGAGGAGATTTTTTTTCAATTGAATTTTCAAATTTTTTCGCAATCATGCAAGATATAAATGAGAGACAGGTTTTCTGTTAATTCTGAGCGAAATAAGAAAAATCGATTATATGAAAAAGAAATCTTCTGTCTCAAAAATTGTTTAACCCGCACGCAACTCACAGGATTATGTTCCGTATAAAGTTAACATATAAAAAAATTAGCAGAATATAATCGTTTTTACTTGAATGAAAATGTTTTTCTTACTTAACAATTCACCATCACCTTCTTCGTCTTAAACTGTTTTCAAGTTTTCCTTTCGATTTTGAAGAAGGATAGTACATCTTGCCAGGTCTAAAAAGAAAATTTGAATATCTAAATAATGTAAAAACTGTCGAAGTTGAAAGAAAAGAATTGGCACTTCTTGAATCTGTGACTTGAAGTATTAGAACCTTCCTGATTTGAAGTGAATCTATTAATTTCTTATTAAATGCCTGGACCAAGAAAATAATGTATTTAAAACTGTAATCTTGAAAAATATTATAGAAGTTCTTTAGTGAACTTCAGCGCTACCCACTGAAGCGTATACAAAAATGTTCTCTTTTACTCACTAGTGACTGAAAAGTAGAACTTAAGCCCCGCTTTATAAGCATTGAAAAGGGCTGTAATCATGAATGTGTTATAAAAACATTGAAATACCTTAAAGGAATAATAAAATCGAATCGAATTTTGAAATATCTTTCGGTAAATTTCCTCTCTCTAGGGAAATACATTCAACATTGAAAATTCATGACTAGATTTTTTCTTGAAGAAATTTTCTTCCAGATGAAAATATGTTTTTACACTTTCACGTAGAAATATTTACAAAACTGAGCGAAAAACGACTAGTGAGCTAAGTATTCTCTACTGCGGGTTACAACCCCCCGGTGGTGACTCTCGAGGGTAACACTTCTCTCATATTGGCCCGATCTGCATCTAAACGCACACTAAAACCAAGGAAAATACATAAATTTTTTGAATAAATTTGCCCTATTTCAGTCCAGTAAAATAAAAAAAATTCTATAAAAAATATATAAAAAGAAAATAGTTTATTCTAGCCTTTGAGTTATTTTGCACTTTTACGAGAAAGATTTTCTCTCAGGTTATTTACTTGCATCAGGAAAAGAAAAGCCCCTTTCCCTCGCAGAGGAAAAATAAGAAATCAGTAAAAGATTAGCCCGAGAAAAAAGGTAAAAATGAAGCTCTAATCTTAATGCGGTGAAAATTGTGTTCAAAACGGAAATGTTCTAGCGACCTCAAAAGCTTAAACGAAGAGGGAAAATACCGAGAGTCTCTAATTATTTAGATAATCCGTGCTACTTAATTTTGTCACTGGAGTGTCAGCTTTTTAATTTTATCTCTTTCTCCCTCGATTATACTCGCTTTCTGGTTCATATATAGATATAAAACTGTACAACATTACGGGAAGCTCAACTATAAACCAAGTCTTCTGTTGGAAATCGTTTTGGTCCAGGAGCTTATTTGCTTATCCAAATGTTAAATCTCAACTCGTTTCTAGCTTGAATTAACGCGAAAAAACCAAATTATAATCAGAATTATTTTCTCATACTTGTTAGTTTAGAATTTGGAAAATATTTCTAGTATTTCACAATTTAGTTTACTTTTTTATATGCGATTGAATTTATCAGTACATAATTAATTATACACTCGTAATTTCGGGGACATCCATATACAGCGTGATTGTTTTTTATTTAATTTTCAAATCTTCTTCAAAATTAAAAAAGGAAATTTTATAAACGTTTTGTATTTTCAAAGTTTTTTAGAGATTTAAGAAGAGTGTCTACGAAATGAGACCATACTAATAACTTTCATTTCCACCCCACCGTCATCCTCCACTATGACTTTTTAAACAATTATCAATTTTTAAACAAATATAAATTATTTAAACATTTATTTACTTTCAAAAAATGTAAGAAAATAACCATATTTTCTGATTGGAATCTAATTGTTTGTGATTTTTTGGAGTAGTACATTTTTATGAAAACATGATGTAATTATTTAAATAATTATTTGTTGTTTATTTTGAAAATTTCTAAAAATTGAGCACAAGATATCAACATTATTTTTAAATTAGTATCGTATGCTAGGTTTTGTGGAATAATTACATCATTTTTATACATTTCTTTTCATTTTTAATAATTCTTTATTTGTTTAAACAATCTTTATTTGCTCAAGCAGTTTTTTATCAATAACGAAAACAATAAAACGAAATAGACCACATAAAATTATGTTTCTGATTGCATAGTATATAGAAAGAATACATTTACCGCTTATTAATTGTTTAAACAAATGTAATTTGTTTAAATAATTACTTTTCCAAAAACATTTTTTAAATCTTAAAGTACCATAATTATGTAATTATGCAACAAAAAGTAGCATAGGATACCAATCTGAAAAAGTGGAAAATTTTCGCTCAATTTCTAGAAATTTTAAAAATAAACAATAATTAATATTATAAATAATTACATAATATTTTTAGAAAAATGTACTCCTCCAAGCAATGACCAAATATTGCATTTCAATCAGAAAATACGATCATTTTTTACATGTTTGCCGAATAAATAATAATTTTTTAAATAATTTACATTTGTTTGAACAATCGTAAATTGTTGAAAAAGTCATGATGAATATTCAAATGGTCCATTAGTAATTATATGTATGAAAAAACTACGGAAATTGCTAAGAACTAACAATAATACGAACACTGTATTTTTTTATTTTTGGGATATATTTGTGTCGCGGCGGGGAGGGCGGTGGTGGGATATAATGAAAGTTATTCGTGTGGTCTTATTTCGTAGGCACTCCTCTTAAATCCCTTAAAAAATTAGAATGCTTCGATGAAACCCTGCAAATGGAAACTTGTGGGGGGGGGGGTTCCTTGCCTTCTAGAGTGAAAAAAATTGGCAATGCAATTTTGGACCACCCTAATATCACATATTCATATGCGGTAAATGTTTAATTAGAAAACTAACACGCGCCCTATACGCGAACTTATTATCAGTTTTTCCTCAAGTAATTTTTAAATTAAAATATAAAATTATTCTTGATACATAATTCTTATTTTGTATATTATCTGTTATCTAAAATAATACAAAAGAATAACAAAAACAATATTTTTTGATAATTTATGAAACTTGATATTCAAAATTCAGAATTAAAATATAATATTTGTGTACAATATAAGCCTAAATATGTTCAAAATTGTTTGTTTGATCTTTGAATTCAATTGATTTTTGTCTCAAATAAACGATGTCCGGTGAAAAAAGCTAACATACATACCCTATAATTTCTCAAATAATGTAAATATATTTTTAAATATAATTATTGTTCGCCAAGAATAGAATTTTAAATGTAAAAAACTAATATAATTCAACAAAAAAATGTTTAGGATTGTAAATATTTAATTAAACCGACTTTAAGTATAAAACGGAAACCGAAATTGTAAAAAATTGAGAACGCCATGATTTTGCAAGATAACTTGAACAATAATGATAATATGAAGAATCTTAGGATTTTTTTCAATAAAAATACCAATTTTTGACGAAAAACATTAACATAATATAATAAAAAATATTGTTCCCAATTGTAAATCTTGCTTTAAGACTAAATTGTACAAGAATTTCACAAAAATTGAGAACTTAATGATTCTGAATGATAATCTGAAGAATAATATTAATCTGAAAATCCTAAAGATTTTTTGGATGAAAAATAACGATTTCCGACAAAAAAATCACAATAATATAATAAAAAATCGCTCCAAGTTATAAGTCTGCTTTGCAATATATACCGATTTTCGGTGAGAAAAAAAACTTAACCTGTTCACCAAACACTTAACTCCTTTATGAACGAATGATTTTTTAATTAAAAGTACACCAAACTCTCGCCTTCAGCCACCCCGTTCTCGGCCTTCCTAAAACTGCTGGCTCATGC
>JAWWLR010000149.1:24185998-24196444 GCA_035041075.1 Acraspis erinacei
GTATTTTTAGTTTAAATCGTAAAAAATAGCATTGAAAATAAATAAGGAAGCCCATTTTTTTAATTATAAAAATAAAACAATAATAATACGTATTTTTCGATATCAATGGACATTATTAATTGTAATAATACAAAATTGATTGAAATGATACATTTTTCAGGGCAGCTGAACATAAAATACAATGCATAATGAAATACATATATTAAAGTCATCATGATAAATAAAATTTTTACTTTAGTTTGCCATATCTGAATAAGCAACCGAAGGCCGATGTACAGAAGTAGATGTTACATACATAAAAAATAGTGTTGAACATAATGAATAAAAGGTCATATCTTGGACAAAAGCTAGTGCAAAGCACGAGATACGTGAGCTTTAACAAAAGAGAATTCACAGTCACCAAATTCTAGGTGTCGATGCTTTGACATTTTCTTTTGAATGGTCTGTGCTCATATGTGGGGGAAATAGAAAGATCGAGCGCGAAACGCGTGATAAACATATTATTTAGCGCGAAGCGCTAGAACCAACAGTCGCGCGCCCTAGGCGCGCTCAAAATTACGAGCAGCGCGCCCAACACGCGAAGAGACCGTGCCCGCGAAGTGGGCGGATTTTTCTTACTCGTATACATTTTTTCTATTTTCAACTCCAGAAGTAAGCCTCATACGATGACATTTTTATTGCTTTAAGAATATGTTAAATTTTGTGCCATAAAATTTTCCGATGCGAAGTACATTACAATGATAGATAACCAATGTGAAACCACATACCGTAAAAAAAAATAAATAAAAGTCCTGCGATAAATAAAATTCTAAAAGCTTCTCCAGCAAAGAAAAAACTGGTTAGCAAAACCAAAGAAGGTAATGGTAATGAAATAAAAGTGTTGCTGAAGAAAAAAGAGAATTGAGTCGTTATGAACTAGAAGAGATAAAAAAAAGTAAACAAGAAAGTAGAAGTATGTGAGTGTCATGATGTTCGAGGGGGCTAAAGCGTAGGCTTTGGACCCACTCTGTCGGCTTGCAGGTTCCATTCCCGCCTCGGACTCTGGAAGAGGCTCGGTGGCCCATGCGGTGAACACGAGCCTAGCAAGGGAGTTGTTCATCTCCGGAGAGTTGTGGGACCGGTACCTCTAGAGAAAAAGGTTCTCTAAGTACTGAAGGCTGTTGCTCTTGGTGGTTCGGAACCCGACTTAAACTGTAGGTCCCCCTCCCACCACGAAGTAAGTGTGGTGGCGTGTAAGGGATTAATTGAGAATGTGCAAGAAAAATGTAAACCCTTAGGGGACCCATTAGAAGTTTCAAACAAAACAAAAAGTAGAAGTATGTGGAAAAAGGGGTGTGACTCGGATTCAGATGAACACAAAACGAAAAACAGGAGTTTTAGCAAGGAGAATTCATCAAAGTGATTCAGATTTAGATGAAGGCTGAAAGAAATATAGGAAATTGAAGCAAGATAAAGATGAGAGCGATGGAAGCGGTGAGAGTGATGAGAGCAATGAGAGCCATGCAAACAGTGACAGAGATGAGAGGAAGTTCGATGATAAACTTGTACTAAAGAGGATTTTTAAAAGTGAAAAAATGGGAAGTTAAAGAAAGGCTTAAAAGCATGGATTCCATTGCAGAAAATAAGAATTTAATTCGAGTAACGGATAACATTTTATCCACGGAGTTGAAACAATTTCCAATTTGTTGGAAATTATTAAACTTACCAAAAAAAGGTGTAATTTTCATTTTTAAAAAATGTTAATAATATAAATAAATCAATTTGAAATAATGTGAAGTTAGGTTTGCTTCTGTTTCAAAAAATCCCATGTCACCAGCATGTCTACATTTGTATCGAAAATTTAACTTCCAAATTACTTGGAAGGAAATCAATCTTGGAAAGAAAAAAAATCTTCCCGCTACGTGGGCACATTCTCATAGCGCGCCTGGTGGGCGCGCCTATTGTTTTTCGCACTGCGCGCTCGATAACATTATTATGTCGCGCTTCGCGCTCGATCTTCCTATGTACCCCACATTTGTACGCAAGCCTCATCGACAACGGTCATTTTTTTATTGTGAATTCTCTTTTTTTATTGTGAATTCTCTTTTGTTACGGCTCCTTCGGCTTTAAACGAACACATTATTATCACGTATATCGAGTTTCGTACTCGATTTCGTCAAGAATGCAAACTTTTCTACATTATGTTCAACTCTGTCAGTATATGTTCAACTCTGTCAGTATATGTTCAACTATATTAGTACAAATCTCCTTTTTATTTTTAATTAAATATTGTGAATTAAATTTTATTCTTAGCCATCCTGAAAAATGTATATCATTTCAATAAATTTATAATATTAACATTCATGATATGCCTTAGTATTGAAGAAAGTATTTTACTGTCTTATTTTTATCATTAAAAAATGGGCATTCTGTTAAAATAAAAATTATTATTAAACATTTTACTGCAACTTGTGTCGTTTTGCCATAAATCTAATTTGTTTATATTCAATGTAGTAAATAAAATTTGATTGTTGTTTATAACAAACTTGCAGATATTTTTTAGTTAAACAACTTGTGTATTTTAATTTTTTTCGTCCCTTGTGTCGTTTTTCCAGAATTCAAAAAAAAATTTTATCTTATTTTTTTACGATTGAAAGAAAATCTAATCGTCCTATCCAAAAATAATTAATAAAAACATTATAGATCTTTTTGGGGTGGACAACTTTATTCTTTTAATTTTAGTTCGTACCTTGTGTGGTTTTTTGACAAATTTATTTTTTAAATTTTTAATGTTAATTTTTTACAATTAAGACAAAAATCGCGTGTCCTATCAAAAATTATTCATGACAAATTTAAATGAGTTAATGACAAATTTGAAGATCTTTCAGGGCGCGCATGTCTAGTTAATTCATTTTTTTCGTATCATACATAGATTGGCCGTAAAATGGAATTTTTTAGTTCTCCTTATTTTTTTTATGATCAAAATTTTAATTTTCAACTTTTCGATAAAATTGACAAATTTATCATGATAATCTTGTCGGGCTTTAAAAAATCAACTTTTTTCTTCTCTTGACTTTTGTTCATATCATGCGTTGTTTGACTTAAAATTTTCATTTTGGTTTATTTTTTTGGATTTTGAAAAAGCTATAACTCTGATCATTTTCATTTTATCGAAAAATTCATAAGGATAAATTGTTCGAGTTTCCGAGTACTATAAAAATTCGTACATAGAATTTTTAAATCTTGAAAAAAATAGTCTCAAAAATTTGAAAATGTGATCACTTTTTGAATTTTCATCTAAAATAGCTGGTTCACGAACTTGTTCTTTGTTTTAGGCCCTAAAAAAGTGTGCCAAAGCAGAATTAAATCTGACCAATCGTTCGAAAGTTATGAAAAACGACAAAGTGAAGTTTTACAGATTAAAAGAATACAGATAAATTTTCAAGAACCGAGTTCAAATTAACATTTGCATTTTTGACCAAAAAAGGTGAAATATTTAAGGAGATTAACTTTCACAATAAAAATACCAATTTTCAATGTATTTGATTGTTAACTTTTAAGATTATATAAGCATAAATTTTCCTGTTTTCTTGAGAAAATTAAAGCTCTGTCAAAAAAGTATCTGGAAAATGTTTCAAAAGAATTTTTAATTTTACGGAATTCCTCAAAATTTTCACCAAAAAATCCTTATGGTTTAAAGTATATCCAGGACTTGTCAGAAGTTTAAAACCAGTTTAATATTTTATAATTTTCCGAAAATCTTCCTTTTTAAAACATATTTAAACTGCTGAATAATTTTGAAAAATGTTTCAAAACTAAAAAAATTGCTTGTAACTCTTCAAGAATCTAGTTTGACAATTCTAAAAATCCTTATAAAATGTTATTTACTTTAACGTTTTTGAATATTATCCTCTACTGACTTTTCAAACTAAAAATCACTTTAAAAATTTCTATAAAATTTTTAGAAATTGTTTTATTTCCTTAAAACCTTCCAAAATTTATAAAAAGCTTTTTTTATTCTTCCTAAATCTGAATTTTATTTAAAACTTCCTGTAATCAAATCATTACTGCTACCTGTCATTTGTTTAACCATACTAACAAATATTGTCCAAAAATCCTCTTAATTGCTTCAAGATTCATAATTATATTTGAAAATTCATTTCCTCGGTTAAAAATATAAGTATTTTATATTAAAACTCTTTTTTTTATGTGAAAATTTAATCTATAACTGTACACTACCTCACTCAGAAGCTGAAATGTATCATTAAACCGGCTTGCATTTCACTTTCACCACAAAACCAGCTTCATAAGACGTATAAGCTTCCAAACTTTTATATACTTTCACTTGTTTTGTAATGTAAAAATTGTGCGACATTCAATAAAATAAATACTATCCACTATTCTCACCGATAGCCCACGCATGGTGTCTCTGAGTTTTTGAAGGTTCGACATACGTCACCAAAAGCCAGTTTTTTCTGGATTGTCATTGTGCTGCTGAAAGTTATAGATTATTGGTCGAAGCTTACGAGGAAAAGGTTATAACCCGAAAAACTTGTGAACGATGATTTCAATGGTTTAAAACTGGTGACATCGATATAGAAGACGAGGAGCGTCCAGGTCAGCGCAAAAAGTTTGAAGATCAAGATTTGCAAGCTTTATTGGATGAAGACTCAAAGCAAACGTTGAAGCAAATGTCCAATGCATTGAATGTTGACCAATCCATCATTTCCGAACGTCTACACGCATTGGGAAAGGAACAGAAGGTAGGGAAATGGGTTCCATATCAATTGAAAGACAGAGAAACTGCAAGGCGAAAACCCAATTTTTAAATTCTGCTAGCCAGACAGAAAATAAAAGGTTTCTTGCATCGAATTGTGACAGATCATGAAAAGTGGATCTATTTTGACAACCCAAAGCGAATAAAATCATTGATAGACCCAGGCCAGCCTTCAACGTCACAACCAGTGCTCAATATACATGGAAATAAGGCTTTGCTGTGTATTTGGCGAGACAATAGGGAAGCTGTGTATTACGAACTACTGAAACGATTACTGGCGAACGGGACCGATAACAATTAATTAAATTAAACAAATCATTGAAGGAAAAACGAGCAGAATACGCGCAAAGACACGAGAAAGTCATTTTTCAACATGACCATTCACGGCTTCATGTTGCGAAACAATTCCAAACTATTTGGAAAACATTATATGGGACATCCTACCCCACCCGCCGTATTCACCGGACTTGGCCCCGTCGGAATACCACTTATTCTGATCGATGCAGCACGGACCTTCAGAGAAAAATTTCCAGCCTTACGAAAACGTGTTAATTTGGCTCGATGAATGGTTGTCCTCAAAAAATGAACAGTTCTTTTGGTAAAGAATCAATGCATTGCAAGAAAGATGACGAAAAGTTGTAGAAAACGATGGCCAGTACTTTGATTATTAAGGTGATTCTTATTGTTATGTAAGCAAACGGTCAAATTCTGCGAAAAAATCGACATTTTTAACCGAAACACCTATTAGTTTGTAACTTTCGGTATAGTAAATATACTTTTTTATTTCTATTCTTTAATCAGTAGATGTTCCGCGCCTAGCAAAATTTCAAATTTTTAAAAGACTTTATCCTAACTATCACTATTTTTGAAACCAACAAGAAAAACCTGTTCTTTTTTACAACATACGTTTAAACGTAATTTTTCCAAAGCATTAGATTCTCGTGAAGCAAGCCATCAAGTTTTCGAATCTTAAGATTTTTCTATTTTTTACAAAAAGAGCTGCATCGGCTGCTGTCCCTGTATGCGACACCTCATCTTCCAAATGCAGCTTATTGGTAATGATTTAATTAGAAAACAAAATCATTTTATGACAATAACTAATACTTATGGAAATTACGATATACAATATTCTAGACACAAAACAAACATCATTACCACGTCTTATTAATTTCATACAGACCAAGAAATTTTAATCCCTAGGACGCTGCACGGGTCTACCCTGCATTGAAAACAAATTATATAAAACATTATGGACCCGCTTGGTATCGATTATGTAACATCATTACTTCACATCCACTCCTTCCTCAATGAAAAAACAATTTAAAAAATTAAATTTGTGCGTAAAAGTAAACCTCGAGATCAGCTCTTCGTCCACTCAGTTTACTTGCGTTTAAGACATTCCACGAACGATCCAATCGTCCAAAGTATGCAAAAGATCTATATTAAAATTTTAATTCTCGTTAAATAAAAAAATGAAACGCAGGAGGTAACTCTGCCCCCAAAAAGCTAAAGAAAACTTAGGCGAACTTAGACGAACCATAGAGTCCCTTGAAGCCTAATATTTGTCAATTTTTAATGAATGATTTTTTAAAAATCTACAACAAAAATTGCACAATTTTAAGACATTACATTGACAATACAATTTGTTTTTTAATTCCACACGATAATATTATATTATATCACATTATTTAAACAATTTCAAGAATCAGAAGACCTTTATACTTTAAATTTGCTTCGCACATACTTTTTCAAACGCAGATATTTATCTAAATACAAAATTAATAATATTAGGCCCCGATAATAAAAGTAAGCTCGCTGTTACTCATTACCAACATTTACCATAATATGTTCTCACAATCAGTAATATCTGTATAAAAAAGTCTTGTTACGTAGGTGCGTCTCGCGATCTTGTATTGTTTCAAAAGAAGATTATTTCTGAACTTAAATAGTCGTTTGAAATTAAACTTTTACCTTTTTCAAAACAATAGACATTTGCATTGAATTATGCCACGGATTTAGTGAAACTAAAGTATCCTACTGTACCTAGAGTAGCAAGGCGTGTTGGGTGAAATTATTTTTAATGCTTCCAATTAGAGCAGTACAAGGTACACAAACATGTTTTTGCTGAAAGATAAATGAATTTAATAAACGGAGGCTGAGAGAACCGACTCCAGACCGAGTGTTAAAGGCAGCATATGCAAGCGACGTGTGTCTGAATTTCTGCATTCGTATACGTGCTGCGAACTCATTCGTGTTCTGACATGTATGTACGCAATTATCGCCGACAAGATACACCTTAATACACCAAGTAATCCTAACCACTAGTCAGAACGTTGCCTTGAAAATACACCTACCATCTACCAGAGAGTATAATATTTTTGCCTATCAAAACAAAAATTTCATTTTATAATAATTTATATTATCTTCTTGTTTCTCTTCAAAACGCTCATCTTTCTGTAGAAACTTCAAATATTTAAATTTCAGTACGTATAAGAATTTCAATGTTTGAATACAAATATTTGAAACTTTACAATTGTAAATTAGAAAGTTCGAAGTCTTTTCTAACGAGCAGTAATAATATCCAAGAAGTTGGCAAAGCCATTTTGTTTTTTCAAACAAAAAAAAGTTGCGCTGAATTGTGCTAGGTTTCTGCCCAATTGTAAAGTATTCCTCACTAAAACCGAAGAAGTAAAAATGGGAAACATTTTACATGATAAACTCCATAAGACGTAAAAATGGCTAGAGCAACGGCTCCAAATTTTTTTGTTTGCAAATAAAAAAACATGGATAAATTTATTTGCCTAAGAGAACGATTTGGTCAACGTGACCATTGAAATTTCTCAAATCTCATTTTTTGGGCCACCCTAATATTCACCTCACTAAAAAGTGTGTAGGACAATAATTGGTTTGCACGGCTAAGACTGCCCAGCACAACTGTCAGATTTTCGAAGTTCGCCATTTTAAAATTGTTGGATTTCAAAAAATATTCTAATGAAAAAGAAACTAGTATTTCATCAAAGAATACACCCCTTACTGAAAAGTTTGTAGGGCAATAATTGTTTTGCACGCCTAGCACTACGCAGCACAACTTTTGGGTTTTCAAAATTCGCAATTTAAAAATTTTTTTATTTTAAAAAGTATTCTCATGGAAAAGAAACTTTTATTTCATCAAAATATACGGTGCTAAGGAAAAAATGTTTGGGGCAATAACTTTTTCGCACGCTTAGCAGAACCCATCACAACTTCCAGATTTTCGAAATTCGAAATTTCCAAATTTTTTGATTTCAAAATATATTATGATGGAAAAGAAACTACTATTTGACCAAAAAATATGATCCTGAGTAAAAAGTGTGTAGGACAATAATTGTTTTGCATGCCTTGCCTAACCCAGCACAACTTTCAGATTTTCAAAATTCAAAATTTTCAAATTTTTTTAATTTCAAAATTTATTCTAATGAAAAAGAAACTTGTATTTCATCAAAAAATATGGTCCTAAGGAAAAAGTATATTATTGTGTACTAATTATTTTGCACACCTAGCAAAACCCATCACATCTTTCAGAAAGTCGAAAGTCACATTTTGTACATTTTTGTATGTAATGTCCCAAAAAAATGTTCTTTTGTGTATTTTGGTTCAAATTTGAACTTCTTTGAAAAATCCTTTACGCACAATTGACCACAAACCTAGCAAAATTCAGCACAATTTTTTCTCGAAAAAATGGAGTTTCTGGCCACGAAAGGTTTTTTTTTTATTTTGGCTCCAATTTGGATTCTTTTGACAAAAATTATGCAGCCCGATGGACCACTGGCTTAGCACAATTCAGCACAACTGTTGTTTTTTCGAAAAAACAAAATTGCGTTTCTGGCCAGGAAAATTTTTTTTTGGATTTTTGCTCCAAGTTTGATTTTCTTGAAAAAAATTTTACGGCGCGATGGACCACAGGCCTAGCATAATTCAGCACAACTGTTAATTTTTCGAAAAAACAAAATGGTTATTCTAGCCCAGAAAAAGTTTTTTTTTTTAATTCTGACTAAAATTTCGACTTTTTTACAAAATCGTTTATGGCACAATTGGTTAGAAACCTAGAACAATTCAGCACAACTTTTTTTTTTTAAACAGAGTGTCGTTGTAACCTTTTTCGACATGCAGTAATAAACCCTGGAAATCGGCAATAGAAGCATCTGTCATCGGATCTGGCCTCGTCGAAATTACTTTAACAAAAAGATGCGAACACCAAGAATATTTGTGTTAATTTTGTATTGGAAATATGTGAGGTCTGTCCCGAAAGTATCCAACTTTGTGGTTTACCAAGAGAGAGAGTTGATTTTGGACGGCGGCGATAAGATCCCGTTCAAAGAACTTTCTTTTTGCTAGTCACCAACTTTTTCCAGTAATCTTCCTAATTTCGAAAGCACACCTTAAAAACACTTTTCGGAATAGCCTACAGCTACTTCTTCGCGTTTTGTTTTAGTTCGCCTACGCCTTCAAATCCTTTTCCTCTTAGAGGATACTTCAATGGGAAGAATAGCCAAAAATCACAGCCATCCAGTTCAGGAAGGTATGGAGGCGGTCGAAGTTGTGTGAGGCCGTATTTCATTAGAAACTTCTGAATAAGCTGCCACTTTTTCACAAACCAGGCCAAATGTTGGCGTAACAATTCCAATACAATAGTTTTAGAATTCCCCGGATCTTCCATCACTTTTCATAGAATCATCACCATTCACTTTCTGAATAGTGTTTTCCAAATATTTTCTACAAAATTGCACGCGGCTTCACCTCTACGTAAAATCACCTATCCACGAATTGTTCATTAATTAAATAGTTTTCGCATAAGAGGCGTACTTATTGGACAACAATTTTTTCATAATCTCAAACTTAAAGATAAAATATTATAAAAGCATCTGTGCAGCAGTTATCAGTTATTCTGGTTTATCGGTACATTGAAAGCAATAAAGGGGTTCACAAATCCTTTGAATCATTAAGAAGTGAAATTTTAAAACAACAAGAAACATTGTGCGTTTCGAACGTACAATAGTTCTTCAAAAAAATCAAAAAAATTGATTAAAATTTATAAAAAAAACTAACTTAAAATCGTATTTACACTTAGAAAACTATTTGTATGAATCAATAAAATTTTTTATGATTCAACCATGGAATATAGTTATCATAATATGGATAACAAATTTGGGTTGACCCGACTAGATTTTTTGGTTCTTTTAAACAAATGTTTCGATAGATGGAATATTGAATTAATTTAACAATAAAAAAATTGGTTTGCTGAATAAAATATTTCGTTAAATCAGCAAAAAATGTTCTGCTTACCTTGCGCAACAAGTTTAAACAAGGTCTTTTAAGAAATATAATATTAATATTCAGTTCACAAACATCTGTAACCTTAGTAGATTTTCTTTTTTTATACAACAATAAAGATTATCAAATTTATCTGATGTGTTATATCTCATAAAATATAAATGTTGTAATCAAGTTCCTTTCCGTAAATCTGGCAGCTTGTTTAAAACCCGAATTAGAGAAAAAAGAAACATTGCGAATTATGTAAAATAAATACAGCTTTGGCACATTAGTCTTGGAAATGTTTCTATTATTTTTATTATAAATTGAAAAATATCCAAATTTTGACGCGAGAAAAAAATACTGACAAAACAAAAATCATTGAGTCTATTCTTATAAAT
>JAWWLR010000149.1:24264999-24275517 GCA_035041075.1 Acraspis erinacei
TTCAAAAAATAGAATAATGTTTTGAACATTATTCTTGTTGAGGTTCACTTTATACTTGTTCACAACTAAAAATTCAAAGCAAAACGAAAGATTTAAGAAAAAAGCAACTTTAGAACATTACTCTGAGAAAGATAGTTTTTAAAACTACGTTCGCGGACCTGCATTATTATTATAACTTTCTAGTGTTATTCAAACTAAATATTATAAACAATAATAATAACTTTTTAAACAGTTAATTTTGTTAAGAATTTAATTGGTTCACATGATATTTTTATTCGGAGATATGATCACACGATGACATCATATTACTTCATTGACAATATTTTCACTTGATTAAAATAATTTATGATGTGTCAAATGATTTATTAGGAGTTCTTTTAATTTGAGTGGAAAGATACTACGGAATTTTTTTACAGAATTTCATTTGAAAGTTCTACATAGGAAATTCATACGGAAATTCTGCTAACACTAAATCAACTCTATCGTCGATTTGACTTGGAATTTCAACAATTTCAATACCTTTCCTTTATGCCAATTTTTGAATATTACTGAACTACTTTTGGGCTCTATTGCCGTTTTTTGGATCCATTTATTCTACTCAAAAATTTCAAAAATTAAGAAAATAAACCATGCCAGAATTTTGGGATTTTCTTGGTTTCTAAAAACACTAACAATGTACCTTTAGTAATAAAATATCGCACTAACAACACTAAAAAACTAATACCTAAAAAATGAATAGAATAATTATATCAAACGTTCGATCCTTTTTTAGTGCACCGAAAACGGCAAAATTATTTGTTCAAAAACAATCCATGAAACTAATACCTACCTCTAATTAAAAAATAAGAAATTAAACCAAAAAAAGTACGTCACAAGATCATTGATTTTCTTCTCGATTTCGTGACATTTTTAGTTACTGAAAATAAGACTTGATATAAAATGATAGGTAAAAATAATCTTTATAGTACTATAGAAATCTCTAAACTATAAAAAGTATGTATTTTTGGTGTATTTCGAAATTCAAGATTTTTTTTGATACCGCAGATGAATAAATTTTTTGGACACCCTGCTAGTATGTATACATTTAAATCAGTGAAATATCTGCCTTTAAACCATTTCATTGATTTATTTATGCGGAATTTCTATGTGGACTTTCCATACGGAGCTTCCTTCAAATGCTTTCTGTACAATTTTTTGAAGTTGGAATTTATAAAAAATACACGTGTACGTTTATAATATGGATGCAGTGGGAGGTCAGTCGCGGCTCTAACGAAAAATGGCATACAGATCCAAGTGAATAAGCCTTGTTCACGGCTTATTTGCAGAGTTAGGAGAAAATATAGACGATAATTTTTTTGGTGATGTAGCATCTGCAGATTGGTAACGGGGAGGCAATCTATAGTTTCTATTACCCCTTCATAAAAATTAAGAAGAAGAAAAATAAGAGGTATGCCCCCCCCCCCCTCCAACTGGATCCACGCATGTTCAGAGTTAATAGGTTAATAGGTTATTATCTACATTATTGAATCAATGAGAAGACAATTTTCTAAATAAGCTTCACGATTGCCATGTTTTCTCTTAATTTAGTGCTTCAAAGTAGGAAAGATATAATTATTGAAACACTTAAACTATTTCACCTTGCACAACAGCACGCGACTAACACATTTGCATTTTCAAATATATGAATTGTTAACTAGAATTCAACTAAAACTATGAATATCTAACATCAACCAAATTGATTTTGAACCCAAAAGATGAATTTTTCAGCAAGGAAATGAATTTTTAACAAAAAAGACAAATTTTCTAATAATTCCATGAACTTGCAATCGAACAATTAAATCATAGGGGTACCTTCCGGGTTTCCCATGAGATCTAGAAGAAAAGTTGAAAAATTTTGAATTCCATAAATTTCTTAAATTCTGTAAGTTCCATGAATTCCGACAATTCCTTAAATTACATGAATTGCATGAATTCCTTGAAATTCATCAATTCCGTGAATTCCTTGAAATTCATCAATTCCGTGAATTCCACGAATTTCAAGAATTCCGTGAATTTCTTAAATTCCTTGAACTGCATGAATTCGATGAATTGCATAAATTTATTGGATTTCATGAATTTCTTGAATTCCATGAATTCTAACAATTCCAAAGATTCCTTAAATTTTACGAATTTCTCGAATTGCGTAAATTCCTTGAATTCCTTAAATCATTCTTATTTTTCCATTCTGAAGCAATAAAGATTATAAACGGGTTTTTAGCTGAGGTATGACATGATATATCCCATTTAAAAGTTTCGCAATATAACAATTAATAATAATCAATGCCAGTGTAAAAGACTCTAGTTATTCAATTGTATAAACAATAATTTTTTATTTTATCATAAATTTTAAAGAAACTGTGGAGCTATATAATCATATAGTTTTTATTAGTGAAAAAATTTTAATACAACTGTCATCCAAATAACAAACGATGCTCATTTGTAATTCTATTACCGAGGTTACTCCCTTAAGAAATCACAAAATTATTACCTCTCAGATTGAAAAATTCCGACAAAAAAAAATACCGAAAAAGAAAATTCAGGAATTCAGACAATAAAAAAAGACTGTTTCTTATCTAATAAATATAATTTATCTCATTTAAAACCAAGCGCTTTCCCTATTTATAATTAACTTTAATATTTAATATTTTTCACTTAATTACACTATAGTTCAAGAAAATTGAACACTATTACATCTCAGACTAAAAAACTCCGACAAGAAAATACCGGAGAATTTATTTTAAAAAGTTTTAATGTAATTGGAAAGAATAGGACATTTTTGAGTTTTTGTAATTTTACAGTTAAGGGAACTTTATTTTTAGGGATTTTCTAGTTGTTCAAGCTTTATTTCGTAAAGCTACAAATTAAAAAATATTGGAAAGCAACGGACACTTTTTAGAGTCGGTAATATTATACTCTAATAGGGAATCTTATTTTAAAATTAAAAAATACTGTTTTTAAAGCTGAGCTAATTTTAATTAAAAGAATTTCAAATTATCCATTTTTCACTTCGTAATTAAACCGTTTCAAGTTTATCCGTTTAAAAGTGTAAAATTTCTCAATTGTAAATGCTGGGAAAATTTCAAATTAAAAGCGCCTAAAATTGAATAATTTTAATTTAAACATGATGTCTGCTATTTTTACATTGTAATGCGTAATGTCACGCTTTGAAAACAATCATCTTAGTAAAAAAAGTCTTGAGTGTTAAATCACGATTTTGTTTATTTATATAATTGAACGTACATAATTTCTAAAAGATAGTTATTCAGATCGACATTTTCAAGAATATACCAAATAATAGAATTAGGATATCTAAGAGACATCCTTCATATATTTATTTGAAAATGGAACGTGATTAAGATATCTTGAAATGCGCTCGAAATATCATATTCATATAGAGATATCCACACTGTAGATATTATTATTCGTGATAACCCTAGGGTGTTCTGCGATGTGCAAATGACATCCTGGGAGATAAGTTCACTCAGACAAATATTGGTCCGTCAGAAAGTTCGTTCGGATTTTTTAATAAACTTCAAAGGTTAAAATTATATAAAAAGAATAATACCTAATCAGTTTTATATGCACCATTGTTTTCTACGCATAAAAAAATAGTGCATATATGATTGATAAGGTATTCTCTTTATATTCATTTTTAACTTTTGAAGTTTATTAAACAATCCGAACGAACCTTTTGAGCGACCCAATAGGTATCTTGAATTAAAATAGACCGTTTCTTTGATAGAATTTATTTTCATTAAACCAAACATAGTTTTTAAATAAGAGCAGTCATTTTAAATTAAAAACAAATATTTATTGAAACAAAAATCCAATTTTTTCAATAAAAGCCAATCAATATTTTTCTTTGATCTAAAGAAATTTTCTTTAAATCAAAGAATTTCTTTCTGAGTGTGGTATGTTCCGCTGATATCACCCGATTATGGATGAGCTACTAGAACTGAACTATACATAGGACCTCTGTTTTCTGGTATATATATGGTAACACTGTTGTTAGCTGGATAAAAATGGGGTGCACGATAGGGGTATCTAAATTGGAAATATTGGAAATAACTAGCAGAAAAATGTTGTTTATCTTCAACACGTAGTTCAGCATACTTTGGAACGCGATAAAAAGCTTTCTCTTTGTCACATGGAGTTATTGATTTGAGAATTGTACAAAAATGACCCATTTTCGTTCGTATATCAGCATAATAGAATGGAAGAGGATCTTGCGTCGCTGGTCGAGGCTGCATCCACTTGGGAATGTTTATGCTAGGGTCCTCTTCTTCAATAATTCCTTGAAAAGTAGAGCCATCTCCCATTTCTACAACAAGTTGGTTTGGAAGAACATTTAGAAATCTAGCTGCACCTAATTTAGGAAGAAAAAATTACTTTGATCAAGTTTTTGTAGACTAGTATAACTTAAGCTCTTAATAGTTTTGAAAAATTACTAGTTAAAAGTGTCAATCATAAATTCAGGCAAAAAATATGCCGTGTCTAGGTTTACAGAGATTTGGTGAGTGTGGAACAAATATTTCTTCTGGACCCAGGGGAGCTGGAAAAATTCGGCTGGGTTCACGGAAATTCGGTGAGCCTATCTCAATTATTTTCAGATATTTTCATATTTAATATTTATTCAATTAAATATAAATAGTATAACTTTAATTGAAATCTATAATTCAAACCCTTGATAAACTACACTACTTATAGGGAACTGAAATTGTTTTCCAATTTGACACACTTGAGCGTACATAGACGATTCTGTTTGGCAAATAAAATGAGATAAGCGAAATAATTCCAGATAATTATAATTAAATTATGAAATTGTATATCAGTATCGTTATTACTATACTATATTATAATTGTGACATAAACTGATATTCATGTATCTTAAAGCGTTTTCAAATAAATATCTGATAATCAACTATCACGGCTTCTTGTGTGAAAAAATTGCTGAGCTTGAATTTCAAAACTTGGTTTGGAAAATTTTATGTTAAATAGTTATAAACCTTTGATTCAAAAACTTCTTCAGTTCAACTTCGTCCAATTTTAAATTGATCAAACAATGTTATCTTTATCAGTGCCTCAATTCTACATAGAAAAAATGTATTGAGTAACATTTACTTGATAAGTTGCAATGACTTTGGATTAAAATTCTTTCACTGGATTAATTAAAAACGTTAAAATGTTTCATTTAATACACACTTAAAAAATGGTTTTAAGCTCTATCAAAACCATGTTAAACTTTTCCCAAATTCATGTGTGTCCCAGTCTTACGAAAATTATCGGAATCTTTCCCCAATAGCTTTTCTCTGATTAATAAGAACTTTAAATTATAAATTATTCATATCTTAGGTCTGGATTTTTTTTGTTTCGGGATTTTGTGCTTAGGAGTAATATTTCTTGAAAATAAAAGCTTCCAAATAAAAATTGTTCAATTTTTGCTGATTAAATATAGCGAGGTTTGAAATAGGATAGGATTTTCAAATTTCATGAAAATTTGGAAACCTTGCAGTCTTTAAAAAGTTTCAAAATTTTAAGAGGAGAAATTTTTAAATATTAAAAAAATCAAAAAATTAAAACATTTTATTCTGTAATAATATATTATTTTAAGATTATTAAAATATCAATATCAATATTAAAATTAAGATAAGGTAATGTACAGTACCCTCCCACTTATCGCACTACCCCTCATCGCGACTTCCCCTACTCGGTTTGATCCCACTACCGACATTAAAAAAAAATGTTGACAGTCAATGTAACCTATTTAATAAGATAGTTTCAATTTATCAATGGCTACCAATTCTAGAAAAAAATTCAACCCAAATCATTTTATATGGAAACATTTACATGCCTTTCCAGTCCAGAGTACTCCAGTTTTTTTATTTTTTATGAATAAAACTTGTAATAAACCATACAGATTTCAAGATTAGTATGTAAAATAATTAACGTAATAACCTCCTAATTTTTTCTGTTACATGTTTCCTCACCTGTCAAATTTTGACATTACCATTTTTGAATAGATTCGATTTTATAAACCAATCAGATATGAGGGTAAACCCAAGGGGAGAAAGATTTTTGATGTGATGGGGGAACTCACATGACGCTAATCCGAGTCCCAGCCTATCGCGATAAGTGGGAGGCTACTGTAATATAAATCATTATAAATATTGAATACCGTATCAACATGACGCTTTTAGAGGGCCTAAAATGTTGCGTAGTCCAACACGCTACCGTGTGTAGTAGAAAATTCACTTTTTTTCTGCAAAGAATTTTATTTCGAAGATAATATTTTTAAAGCTTTAAAAGAAATCAAAATTCCTATTTCTTTATCCCATTCTTCACAGTTTGTCCCGGTTTCCTCTTTTTTTCATCTTGTGAATAAACAGAACCCAATAAATAAGAGAATCCAACCATTTTTTTAAATAAGTTTATCACTCTAGTTGGAGATATAATTATTTTGTTGAAAATCCCTTTTTATGTTCTCATCATAATGAGAAGTTGTTGTTCTTATGTAAAAACTGTCTATCACGGATTTATTTAAATGTCCACGTTTTGTGACCCCATGCATCCGATAAAACTGGTTTTACGATGGTGTCTGCCTGTCATTGTCGTCGTTGTCGTCGTTGTAGTCTTTATACTGGATAACTTTTAAAAAACTATTGAGATGGGATTGTACTTTTGCACACAGTTTTAGGGACTAAAAGTAAAAACTTAGTTCGTTAACCAGCTATTTTGGATAAAAATTAAAAAAGTTATATCATTTTCCAAATTGTTAATACTATTTTTTCAAAATTGAAAAATTATATTATGGCTATTCATAGAACTCGGTAATTCGAACAATTTATCCTTACGACTTTTTTCGCTAAAAAGAAAATTGTCAGAGTTACAGCATTTATTTAAACCAAAAAAAGCGATATTTAACATTTTTGAGCCAAACAACGCACGTTTGAAAGGCCTGCGAGATTATCATAACAACTGTTTAAATTTTACAGAAAAATCGAAGGTTCAAATTTCGTTCGAATAAGAAATAATCAGGAATTCCATTTTGTGACCAAACTATGCAGAATACGAAGAAAGGTAATGCAACAAAAATTGTACACCTAAGACATTTGCAAATTTTGTTTTAATTTCATATAGGATACGTAATTTTTGTTTTATTTGTATAAAACAGCATTAATAATGAAAAAATTAAATTTTCGGACATACGAGACAAGCTACGGAAAAAAATGATAAAATTTTTGTTTTACCAAAAAAGAGCCACACATTTTTTATTAATCATGTTTGGATAGAATGCGTAGTTTTTGTTTTATTCGCAAAAAAAACATTGAGAATAAAAAAATTTAAATTTTTGAACGAACGAGACAAGCTACGAAAGAAAATAAAAAGACAAAAGTTATTTACACAAAAAATAGCTACAAACGTTGTTTTTAATCATTATTCTGATGGAAAGCGTATTTTTGGTTTTAATAGTGATAAAAATAAAATTATTAAATTTTTATTATTGTTTTTAAATTTTTAATTTAAAATTAATTAATTAATTAATTAAAAATTTTAAAATTATTATTAAAAATAAAATGATAAAAATAAAATTGCTCTCAATTATTTTTTGATGGAGCACGTAGTTTTGTCTTTGATTGTAAAAAATAAAATAATAATTTAATTTTTGGACAAACAACGTAAAAGCTATGCAAAAAATGAAGGGGCAAAAGTTGTTCACTCAAGAAGGATCTACAAATTTTCTGTAATTTTTTTTGGATAGGACGAGCAGATTTTCTTTTACTCGTAAAAAATAACATTGAAAATAAACAAAATAAATAATAAAATTTTTTTAGGATGAGCACTTTTTCTTAATTATAAAAAAACAAGGCAATGCAAATGCGCACGTTTCAATGTCAATGCATATTATGAATTTTAATCATGTAAATCTATTGAAATGATACATGTTTGGAGGTAGCTGAGTATACAAATTAATGCAAAATAAGACACAAATATTAACGTAATCGTGATAAATAAAATTTGTGCTTTATTTTGCAATATCTGAAAAAGCAATTCCAGGCCGAGGTGTAGAAATAAATGTAATATAAATTTGATATAAAGGTGTGGAACATAATGTAGAAAGTTCACACATTGAACAAAATCGAGTGCGAAGCACGATACACGTGATGAGAATGTGTTCGCTAAAGGCGAAGAAGTTTGAACAAAGGAAAATTCACAATCACCAAAACTACAGTTGACAATGATTTGAATATTATTTTTAAAAAGTCTGTGCCCAAATGTGAGCGAAATACAAAGACCGAGCGTGAAGCGCTAGGTAACTACATTATTGAACGCGAAGCGCGAGAACGACAGTCGCGCGTCGTAGGCGCGCTCAAACTTGCTAGCGAAGCAGGCCGCGTGTATTTGGCCGCTTGATTCTCTGTAAATTAAAACCAATAAGTTTGTTTACTTGTTTCAATTTCTGACTGAATTCTAGCTCTGAATCAGTTATTTTGCAGTATAAATCAGTAAAACTTACTACATCATCATTCAAAATATCTGATTCATATCTGAAATTACACCACTGATTGAAATTGATAAAAAAATTAACTGACTTAAATCTACAGATTTAAACATTAATCTGTTTTCGATAAGGATTCAACTATTTTGTTGAAAATTCATTTTTTTTTTAATGTAATAGTTGCTGCAAGACGAAATACTTTGCTAAAAATTAGTTTTCTTGTTGTTGAAGATTCATCATTTTCGTCGAATATTCATCCCTTCGATTGAATATGTAACTATTTTATGAATAATTTAATTATTTCGTCGAAAATTCGACTTTTGTGGTAGTAAATGAATTAAATTGATATATTTTCAATTAAAATTTCAAGAATTTAGAGCGCTTGAATTTGAATTTAAAATATTGTGAAACTTTCGAACATTTCTGAAACTTTAGTCCAATAATTAAACGTTTAATTGTTTCATGAAACTTTTGATGTTCAGTGATAATAGTAATAACAAGTGATATATAGTCCCTATAGAGCAGGGACTATTTTTCTCAAAGTTTCGTTCAAATAACCATATTTTGCAGTACACATAGACACATGCCAAATATAATAATATTATATTATATACTTACAATGTAAAGGAAAAAATACCACGAATGACAAGAAGGGTATTCCAGTAATAGTCTTCATTATTTTTAAATAGACTGAATCATAAACAACCAATAATTGATTTCCAAGAATTTTTTCATGGATACTAATACGACAAGTGGTTGCTATATATATGTACCAACTTTTATGACTTCTACAATAGGCTATATTTCTTGTTGAAAGCAAATATAGTAGAAGGAGGAAGGTGTTGGTATCGAGGCTTTGTGTAACCAATCGAGGGGCAAATCACTTTCGAATCAGTGTAAATAATGACGGCGATACGGAATCATTGTGAGTTTAAGGCGAGGTTTAATGTAACTCGTTATTTAGAAAGCTCCGTAAGAAGCGAAAATAAAATAAGGTATTTTCCGTAACACGTAAGGTGGACGTTAAATTTTAACGTTCATACTGATTTGAGAGTGAATAGCCCCTCGCTTATAATATCTTTGATACTACTTCATCTATTATGGATGCGCTTGAATTCAACTTAAGGAGAAGTTAATGACATTAAAAAAAAATTTTAACACATGCATTTGATCTCCCAAAAAGGGCGATGTTTAGGCCCCCCTATATCCACCCCTTTTTTCAAGTTTTAGGCAAATCTACGCGAGTCATACAATAGGGAGATTTTGCAGAGCTTTCCGAGAAGGCGAACACAACTAGCGCTACACACTCAGTCTTAGAACTTAATATGGACACACCGCGTAAAGCTGGAATTACCGAATTGTCATATTAACATAGACATCTTGCAATAACTCTGTGCCAAAAAAACCAAAACTATTAATTACATCAAATTATCTTTAACAGAGAGACACGGGGTGCTCTAAATCTGATTGGCGCCGCTGTATTGGAACTAGTTAAACTTTTATGAGCTTTGATTGGCATGAGTTGGCGCTTTTTTCAAATCACAAAATTATTTTTAAGAGTTCCGCTAGAGAGGTGACTATTGGAGGGGGAAACGAGCTCAACTCTCCCTAGAAGTTCTCTAGGGTCGTGTACATAATACGTTTCGCGTTTTCCTTTTGTTTATGTCTTATTCCTTTTGACTTTCAGATTGCCAAACTGATGCTCTTACCCACTAAACTACGTAGATACGAGATTATAATTTTCACAACTTAAAAATAAAAAATCAATATTAAAAAATATCAATTTATTTAATACATTTATCGTTTCGACAACCATAACATTAAAAAATATACAACTTCTTGTTCGAGAAATTAACCTTGCAAGTATAAGGAATTACTTAGTAATTCAACTTATATAGAGGTTCTGAAGATATTAATATTGTCTCTCCGCAGCTCAAACCGACAATCTGCAAGACCTAGGTTCGGATCCTAGCGGAGCTTGA
>JAWWLR010000149.1:24275527-24290353 GCA_035041075.1 Acraspis erinacei
TAAAAATTAAAAATGAATACTGAAAAATATTTATTTGTGACTAGTAGACGAAAAACATATAACAACAATTTATTGATTACATTTATTTTGTCGGTAACCATAATATCAGAAAAAAGCAACACTGCAACATTTTTATTGAGTAAACATAAGAATCGAAATTATATTTTTGTTGAATTAATTACACCCGCCCCTGTCGTGAATTAGGGTTTTCTGTTATGACGCCAATCAGATTGTTCTGTGAACGAAAAATATTTACTCTTTAGTGTGCAGAATTCCTGAAAATAAAACCAAGAATCCAACGACCGAAGTTGGACAACCACCCTTAAATGTTCCTATGAACATTTGAAAAAAGATAAAAAAATTTTCCTAAAAAAGAAAAGAACAACGTTTATTTTTTGGACAAAAATAAAAAAGAGGAAAGTAAAATGAAAATTAGACGTTAAATAGGATTTTAAATTTGATTAAAATTTAATTTAAATTTCTTTAATTTTTGCTCGTTAAATTTTAGATAACTTAGCGCGTTCAATCGCAAGGGCAAGTTGGTTTTAGGTCAAATTCTCTAAACTTTATTTAACATGATATAATGCCGTTATTTTTTCATCACCCGTTTCATTACACCTCAATTTTTAATACTTCTATTTAGTAATTTGATAAGTTATAATTATTTTGAGGGAAGGAGAGATGATTTGGATATTTTCTGGAACCCTAGAATATTCCAATTTTTTTAAATTTGTTACTAGGGGCTTGGTTTTTTGTCTCGGCCCTGAGAATGTTGACTTTCCTGGCGCTTATCATTTTACCAGACTTTTGCATAATTCCTTTAATTGTGTGAATCGTTAATATCACACGAAAATAAACTTGATATATTTCCTTTAATTAAAATGTATATTATTTTGCGTTATTTGATAATAGACTGGCATGGACATAATAAAATCGTATCATATAGCAAAAATTACTTCGCAAATAAGATAATTAATTTTTAAATTTTATAAATATAAACACAAAATTTTGTATGGCGTATTATTACAAAGTTTCACGGCAACGTAAGTTGTCTTAGTTTTCGTAAATATTTATATATTGTAAATATGTCAAACGCTATCCCTTCAAAGCGGAAAGCAGATTGACGCAATACTAAAATCTCACCAAATTAGCTCATCTCATATAATCCATCTTAAAAAGAATTCAATAATTTAGAAGGACATATCTTGTAGAATATTCATTAGCTATATACTACGATCGTGAATTTCTCCGTCAGTCAGTTTTATGCAATTTGAAAAAATGAGGCTCGTTGGTAATCTGGTCTTCGTTTTTTCAGTTCTTGTTAATTCCATTGGTAAATATATTATTATTAATATTCACTGTAAAACAAGTTATGTTGTGTTGTCCATTTAAAAAATATAGTAAGGCTTGGATCTGGACATAGGTGTAGTCAATAATTAATACCAACTTGGTTAAAACAATATTTAATGAAAGAAAACAATTATACAATATTAGAACTGGTCGGTAAGGCCATCACTCGAGTACTGATCCTCTGTGCGTTCCTTTCTCATCATCCCCTCTCTTACATTGGGCCTTATACCACCTGCGACCTACCGACCTATCGACTATCTATCTAACCTAAATATATTTACAGTGAAAATAAAAATTGTCTCATTTGAAAATCATATTCGACCGTAATTTAACCTATCGGACTATCAGAACTTGACTGCAAATAAATTAGTAAATAAACGAGACCTCAATAGTAATTCACATTTTGCTCAAATTGAACTCAAATGAACATTGTGATAAAACCGTGTCCGCGGTACTTTGATAGTCGACACGACAAATTGCAGAGTATTATACTGGAAAATATTAGATCTACACAGGGTGTCGCAATATTCAAAAATCATTTTTGTATTTTTGAATTCTAACAAGAAAGTGGCGTCGACAATAATAACAAAATTTTTGGTTAAAGTTAATAATGACCGAGTAATTAAAATTGAGAGATTATCTAATTAGAAGCACACTTGAAAGACTGTCGACAGCCTACGTGCCATCGACAAGAGTGTGTGCATAAACAAGTTCAGTTTGTATAATATACTTTGGTGCAAATTCACACTTGAAAGAGATACAAAAATTAAGAAATATATTTTTCACAATCAACCAAATTAGACAACATTCTTATGTATTTTGTAAAATTTCTTTGAATTCTCTAGAATTTTTGATAACTCCTCAATTCTGAAGATTTCTCTTGAATTCAGCAGAATTGTATTAAAATCAGAAAAATTCTATATAATTCTGTAGAATTCTATTGATTTCAGCACAATTCTCTAATATTCTGTAGAATTTCCCTGAATTCTCTAGAATTATCTTAATTTCAGAAGAATTCTTTTGACCTCAGTGCAATTCTCTTGAATTTGGTATCATTCTATTAATATTAGTGGAATTCTATTAAATTATGTAAATTTATTTTAAATTGTGCTTAATTTTCTTAAATTGAGTAGAATTCTTTTGAATTCAGTAGCATTCTTTTAAGTTCGCAGAACTCTGTTCAATTCAGCAGAATTTTGTAACGCTCACCAGAATTCTCTTGAGATGACAGTATGGTCTTGCATAATGCAGAATTCTTCTGAACTCAGTAGAATTTTCTTGAAATCAGCAGCATTGTCTGGACTTGCGTGAAAATATCTCTTAACCCTACACGGATCCTGCGGTGGACAAATGTGCCCCACGTGAAATTCATTTTATTCTCCTGAGCAAATAGCTCTGTGTTTCAGGTGCAGACTCTATCCATAATTCAGTTGGACTATCCTAGAGTGAGCTGAAGTGGTTGATGTTGGCGTTTGCTCGTTTACTTTCAAGTAAGAAAGAAATGCTACGCGCTTGGGGCACATTTGTCCCCCAGACTATCCGTTACGTTCGAGTTTCGTCATGCTAAGTCAATTTCATATTTTCATGAAAATGAACGTATTTGACGTATATATATAGTATATCATGATATTTTGATTTTTCGAATTAATTTTTTTTCATTCAAGTGAAAATTATAATGAAAAATTTCTAAAAATGTTACATATAGCAGTTTAAAGTTGTTTTCTTTAATTTTATTCATGCAGTCTCCATAAATTCCAATAATAAATCAATTAATAAATAATGAATGAATAATTAATCGTTTTTCTCATCGAAGATTGCGAGAAGATACGAACTAAGAAGTGCCTATGATGTGACTGCAGTATCGCAGGAAAAAGAGAGAGAAGTTGCATCCGACCTGTGTGTGAGGATCACAGGGCGGTCATGTGTAGCCTTTGCACTAAAGTGTATTGAACTTATTTAATACAATATTCAGTTTAATTTAATGGTTTTTTATTCAATTTTATTCCGTGAATTAGTTAGAAAATAAAAATAATTTTTTAGAAAAGGCTTCTTTTTTCATTCCGACGAACTTTTCCTATTTGTCAATTTTACTAACGCCCTTTTCATTGAATGTATTTTTTCTTTATTTTGTATCCTTCCTTAAGTGAAAGCGTCTTACTTTACATAAAAAAACAAACAGATTGACCTACTATATATTCAGATTATTGATAATAATAAGCATTCTGCCCGCACTTCCGACATTTCTCATTTTTTAGAATTTTCTAACTTCGAATGTCCAAATAAATATACTTTTTGGAAAGAACCTAATTCTAACCTACATCGCCTTAATGTGAAATTCGCTCCCTTCAAAATGCCGTTTGAAATTTGAAAATTAGTTAATTAGAAAATAAGTTACATGATTTTTAGCAAAAAATGTTAGAAACACGATTTTTCGCGATTTTTATTTGTTTAAACATTTGTTTCAACATTTTAAGTTCATTTAAACGGGATGTTATATACACCACTCTTCGAAATTAAAAAAACGAAGAGAATGGTGTATATTAACATCAAATTCCATTGAAAGGAAAAGATTGTACACAAGGAATCCAACTGGGGGACATTTGTCACCCACTGGACCCGGTGAGGGCAAAAAAATAGACAGGATCCGTCTAGGGTTATATTGATTAAGCCTAATTGTACAATATTTTGAAGTTCAAAGCCATGAGGTTAATGAATTTTAAACTGAAAATTTTCAAAAAGTGAATAATATGCCATTTTTAAAATAGTACCTTGTAAATTTTACAAATGTTCCCAGGCGAATTATTGCAGGTTGATACATTAAAATTTGCAGTCAAATGTCACTTTTAAAACGTTAAAAATGGTTAAATTTGTGCAGTTTTCAATTTCCAGTTTAAAGGTCTTCAAAACAATAAAGTTAAATTCTCAGCCTTGCAAAGTAGCATAATATATAGACATTCTATGAATGAGCATTTTTAATACAAAGGAATGATAAGTACAATGGATACTAATTTCAAGATCTCAGGTATACCCTCCTCTAATCCGACGCGAGATTTACTGGGTGAAGGCAAGTGAGGGGTAGCAATGGTGGGGGGTGTACTTAGCCAGGTCATTATGCCAGTCGGTCGATAACCCTAAACGGCACTGAGAAGTGTTGGGACCGTCAAATAATTGTCCTATTGTATTCGTCACGTACAGGCCGGGCAGAGTTATTTACAGAATAATCGAAACCCGTAGATTCTGAATTTCTAACTTTCTCATAGACAATTTCAAAATTTTACCAATTTTAATTTTGGATTTTTAATCCCTTTCAGCTGGTCTACTTGGCAGCCTTGGTCGCATAGGCACAGCCACACCGATTTTCACTAACTCTATAGTATACACTACTAACACACCTTTTCAAAGATCTTACAGACTAGATTTATAAGGTGGAAATACCCTTTTAAAAATTGTAAAGGGACACTTGAAGGGAAAATCAGGTATAGAAAAATAGCGGTATAGGTAGTGCTGTAGAAAACGCACTGAATCGACACTGACCAGTGTGTTTTTTTTACTTTTTCAGTGCGTTTTCAAAGGCAGGGAAGGTTAAGTTTGTTAGGCAAATATTTCCAACCAAAATTAAAAAATTTAGAGCATTTTCAATATTTCATAATTTTTTTCTTTAAATTTTAGACATTTTTGTCAAAGTTTTTTTATAGATGGGTAGAATATTTGCAAATTATCCCAATAAAATTTTCAATTTCGATGAAAATTAGAAAAGTCATATACTTTTTAAAATTTTGAAAATATTCAGAAAAATAGAAAATAAATTTCCTGAGAGATTAGGCAATTTCATTTACATTCGTCACTAAATATCAAATATATTTAGAAACTATCTCAGTTAAATTTGTTGATCACACAACAATTCAAAAAGTTAAGGTTTTTTCAAAATTGGAATAAAATTTTTTTATGAGTTTTAGAAATTCTTGCCAAACTTTCTGGTACGCGTTATAAAGACTTGCCAATTATCCTAAATACATTTTTAAATTTGATAACAATTCAAAAATTATATGCTTTACAAAATTTTCAAAAAAAAAAAAGGAAAACAGAATGTTAATAGGTTAAGAAATATCAATAAAAATTTCTGCTAGATATAAAATATATATATTTCGAAACTATTCTCATAAAATTTTTTAATTAGACAAAAGTTCAAAAGGTTCGATCATTTTCAAAGATATGCAATTTTCGTTTTTAACAGATGCGTAAGTTTAAAGCGTTGTTATGTAGTAGATTTGAACAAGATTTACGTATTATCTTGATAACGTTTTTTAATTGGATACAAATTATCGAGCGCTAGGCGCTATTTTCGTAATGAGGATGTAATCGTCAAATCCGTAGGTGCTTTGAAAACCTTCTTTAAAAACTAATAGAAAAAATTTCTGTTATAATTTATGGCTGTAATTCCTCAGAAGTTTAAATGACAGTTTTCGATTTAAGTTATAATATTTATGATATTTGAAAAAACGTAGTTAAAGTGTACGCATTTAACGTACGAAAACGAGCGCGAAGCGCGATAGCGTGCCCGCGCACCCCAGGCGCGCTTAAACCAGGCGGCCATATTTTTATAGATTAGTTAACAAAGAAAATTAAATTTTAACGTCACATTTGAATTCTTTGAGATTCAAAAAATTTTTTTTAAACTTAACTATAAGGCAAACCAATTTTTTGTGGTTGACCCTATTTAAAGTAATTTTGAGGGACCGAATTTATTTTAAATCTGGCAGACCGTTCATGCTCTAGTTAAATAATCATTTTCATCACATCGCAAAATTGTATAGTTAAAAAAAATATAATCTTGATGAATTATATACATATTTTCGCAAAAATCTCGAAAATAACGGGAGATAGAAAAAAGTTTGAAGAGAAATTTTTCTACAACATTTTTAGAGATACACTGGGACTGACCTAGAAAAAAATTAATAGAAAAAAAACGGTTAGGTTTTTGAGTAACTTGGCTTTGAAAGTTTTAAGATAAATCGTCGCCTTCAGAAAAAAAGATAAATATCTTCATTAGATTAAGAAATATCCCACTTTTAACAAAATTTTAACCATTTTATGGTAAACTGGCAAAATAAGTTAACTGTTATATCCTTCGAAAACCAACATATTTCAGTGGCGAATGATTCTGTGCCTTGACCATGGATTACCTGCCGATTTGAAATAAATTCGGTCTCTGCCAAGTGTTTCATTGTATCTAGTTACGTTAAAAATAATAAGAGTGATATTTTACCAGACACAATGTAACTTAAGTAAATTTTAGGCTTTGGCTGATGGTATGAATGTAAACTCGAAGCATCATTTAGGCTGGACGGCTTTACATGTTGCTGCTATCAATGGAAAATCAGAAGTGGTAAAATTTTTAATATCGAATGGAGCCGATATAAACGCAGGGGACGAATTTATTAATGTTTACAAAACCACAATGGAAAACGGCTTCCATACCTCGGATGGTAAGTTTTATTTCTAGTAATTTTTTAATCACATACACTAACTGACATTTTTAGACCTTTTTCTGTCCATTAAATAGCACCAGACAATTCGCATAGGATTTTTTGCGTAAATTGCGAGTCCATCGACAAAAATAAAAAAATAAAACTTTTCTTACCTTTTGATGTCGATTTCCTAAAAATCTCTATGTGCTATATCATTTTTATCTATTGCATCATAATTGGGGACAGTGTTATATGACATTCAGAAAGCTTTTCAATTTTCGAAAGTTAATTGGTTGCTTCTAGGACGTATGAATAGCAGCACAAAATTAAACAAGGGTTGAAGTATCACGGAAACTAAGATCGACAAAGTGGGCCTTTTTATTGTGGACGTTCCTACACTTTTATTTGTTTAAATTAACTTTTTTTTAACAACCTCCTTAGGTAGTGAAAGAATCTATGTTTTTCTATTAATATAAAATTACTATAGAATACTGAACTGTGCTTATTGAAATATTCCAGTGCTCACAAAACGCGATGCAGAATTTTCAGACCATTTAAATAAAAGAGCCAATTTTAAAGGCTGTACAGCACTTCACTACGCGACTTTATCAAATTCCAAAGAATGTGTCAAATATTTACTAGATGCAGGAGCAAATCCTGCAATAGAAAATGAAGTAGGCCATCGTGCTCTAGATTATGCAAAAGAAGGAGAAATTAAAGAATTGCTTATTCAATATACCCTTAAATACGACGAAATACTTAAAGAAAATGTGAGTTTACAAATCTGCCTTTTCCGAAATAAAAATGTTTAGTTTTAATAATTAATTAGCATTGATTAATTTTTACATTCTGCATATTCTTTGTTTAGGAAGCAGAAGAGAGAAGAAGATTTCCTTTAGAACAAAAATTAAAACAGTACATAGTTGGACAAGAGGGTGCAATTTCCGTCGTTGCTTCTGGTAAATTTTATTCTAAAATCCATTTCATCACATTTATAATATTTATATAATATGTTTGTACATATTAAAACAATTGCAGCTATCCGAAGAAAGGAGAATGGTTGGATAGATGAAGACCATCCATTAGTGTTTCTATTTCTTGGTTCATCAGGGATCGGTAAAACAGAATTAGCAAAACAGTTAGCTAGCTATATTCACACAAAAAAAGCTGGAAGCTTCATTAGGCTTGATATGTCTGAATATCAAGAAAAGCATGAAGTTGCAAAACTTATTGGAGCACCTCCAGGGTAAAATAATAGTGATCCGCGCGCACGTGTATGTGTGTGTGTGTGCGCGTGATGTGGAATGAAGAAACAAGCTAAGGACCAAAAAATCGATTTTCCTGTTTTTATTGATTCTGAATCCAGAAAATGTCCCTTTGTCGAATAACAAATTCCCCATTGCTCCAAGATGAAAATTGAATTATCTGGAGCTCATATTTGGGACATGATTTTATTTGCATTGCGCTCGACTCTTGCACCAAAATTCTCACACGTCGTACCTGTGTGATACCTCGACGCTCTAATGCAGACCTGCCCAACCCGGGGAAATTCCCTGCGAGAACACATGTTTTGACAGGAATGCCGTTCCCTACCATTTCCCTTGGAGAGCAGTGATGGCGGAAGAGGCGTCTCTTCTGTGACGTCACGCAGCTAAAGGCCTCACCGTATACAGGAAATATCTGTTGAGGTGCTAGGGGGCTAATAACTTTTCAATATAAAATTGTAATAGTAACTAGGATTTTAATTTTTTCATTTCATTGTGTTGATATTTATTTTCAATTATTATAATTGAAAAGAGAAGTTTACAGACTGTTTTTTTTTGTTTACATTATTGAACATTTGAATATCACAGTTTTGGTTGCTGATACTTTTGAAAGTCTAACAAAAAAGCACTTTGTAAACATCTTTTTTCAATTATAATAATTGAAAATAAATATGAACACACTGAAATGAAAGAATTGAAATCCTAGTTACTATTACAAGTTTTTATTGAAAAGTTATTAGCCCCCTAACACCTCAACAGATATTTCCTATATACGGTGACGCCTTTAGCGGCGTGCCGTCACAGAGGAGACACCTCTTCCACCACCACTGCTCTCCAAGGGAAATGGTAGGGGACCCCGATGCTCTTCTCCTGTATTCAGAAATCCTAATACCCCGGCGTGTGCTAACAGAGGTCACGTGCCGAAGGCACATCTAGAAGAACTACTTAATAAATACACAAAGACTACATTGGACCTTCTAGAGAAGCATCGAAAGACAATCTCTGCTGAATTGGAAGACTCAACTGACACATTTTTAGGAAAACTTAACACATATGGCACTCATTTCAATACAAAACTAGATGGCATCGACACCCTAGAAGTAAAAGTCCAGGAACTTGAAAACTCACCCAAGGACACTGTTAACTATGCCCATTATACTATTGAAGTTTCCGATAGAATGTCCAGTTAGAAAAATTTAATATTGGATGCATGTCCTGATATTATAAAATCTCATGATGTTTCCCAACCTGCTCAAAAATAAATGATCTTGTCAGTAACTTCCTGTGAAAAATCTCGAATGAACACAATCCATGCAGTATGACATGCTGAAGGATCGGTAAATAGCTAAAGGCCTCCAGGCCTTCACGCCTTACCAAAATCATCTTGGAGACCGAGAATGTATCACAATCTATTCTTCAAAAATATTTTAAATGGAGGCATGAACAATGACTGAGGGTAGCTGGTTTCACATCTTAGTTATTACTCACTCGTATTCGTTGATTTAACTTGATTAAATGATATCACACCATATTATCATAACGTCCGAGGAATAAATAATAAACTTAAATTACTGATAACGTGTCCTGATATCTCCAATTATTATTTTTTAATATTTTCTGAAGATTATCGCAAACTTCAGGTACATATTTCTGAGTTTCTTGATTCTAATCTTTTTGATGTTTCTAGAGACGAAAGATTAGATAAAGGAGGTGGGAGTTTACTAGTTGCCGTAAAATCTCGATTTATCTCAAGTCAGTTTGATTGAAGCTCGATAATAAGTGTCGTGCCTAAAAGTTAACATTAGTGTAATAAAGGTAATCCTTGAGAGTATTCCATGTATCGTAATGGGCACATAAATTCCTCCAGATGTAACAGTTCAGGAGGGTGAAACATTTTTCGATGCCATGACTTGCTTAAAATCGTTTTGTAATAATAGATTATTGATTCTCGGTGACTTTGACATGTCAAATTTAAAAAAAAAATTGTAACTGTAGGTACCCCTGATAGGAAATCAGCCTTGCTTATCGCTTTTCAAGATCTACCTCAACTTAGTCAATAAGATAGAAATATAAATAAGATAAATAAAGATTGAAATACAAGAAAACTAAAAACTTTTACTATCTTACTATTTTCAAAGACCTCAAATCAATTATAAAGGTTAAGTGTCGCGTATTATACGAGGATTACCAAACAAACGTTGAAAATAAAATTGTGGACTCATCCAATACATTTTGCTCATACATTTATATTTTGAGAAAATCCTCCAGAGTACCAGGAATTATGCAGTGCTCAGGCAATTAATACAATTAATAATCTATTATCACAAATGATTGTAAGCCAGTCATGGCATGAAAAAATGTGTCAACGTCCTGAACTGTTACCTCAAGGTTTGAGCCAATCTTCAGAAAATATTTAAAAAATCACCATTTGAGATATCAGGAGACGTTATCTAGAACTTAAATTTAGCATATATTCCTGGAACGTTTTGATAACATAAGGTGATATCATTTAATAAAGTGAAATGTACCCTATGCTCGTGAGACTAATTTTAGATTCCTTTCTCCACGAGCACGACGTTACTTTATAGATTTTTTCAATTCGTTATAGCTTTACCTCTGAGCTGGAGTATGATCGGCTGTGAGACTCTATGTGAACCGAGCTTCTGTCAGCTGTTGTTCATTCCTTCAATTCCAATATTTTTGAAGCATGGATTGTTTAGCATTTTCGGTCTCGAAGCTTATTTTGGTAAGGAGGTGAGGCTTGGAGGTCTGGAGATCAATGCAATCTTCCATTTTTCTAACTTGACATTCTATCGGAAACTTCCATCAAATAAGGGGAATAGTTAATTGTGTCTTTGGCCGAGTCTTCCAGTTCCTGGACTTTTATTTCTAGGGTGTCTGTACGATCTGGTGTTATATTAAAGTTGGTGCCGTATGTGTTCTGTTATTCTGAAAGTGTGTCAGTTGAGTGTTTCGATTTAGCAGAGATTGTTTCTCGATGCTTCTGTAGATGGTCTGTTGTAATCTTAGTGTGTTCATTAAGTAATTTTTGTAGATCGACCTTCGTTAAGGGACCAATCTTAGTACAAGCCGATATAATAGTGTGCCTGAATACAGGATAAGTGCATCGGGGTTTACATTCACAACATTTCCTTTTCCCTGATTTTTTACTTGTGGCTAGCTCGATGCAATCAGGTTGGTAGTACACACCACGTTGTCAATGGAGAGAGTCCCCTCCAATGTCTCAGTTCCATCGATTAAAGATTCTGTTTGAATCATGCATGATAATGGGAATTATTAATGAGCATACCTGTGGAGAGTAGAGTGGCGAGCGGTAGCAGTGCTAGCAGCTGTACTGCCGATTTGAGGTTATCTTCCTACTATGAGCTTACTAATCTACAGGAAAGTGTTGATGCATTGGCTGACTTATTTAAAAGACTGTATAAAACGAATAAATTTTCCGATTAACTAACTGAAACAAACCCACAAAATTATCTTGGCGATAGCATTGAGATATCTAAAGAACAATTAATGGCCAATCTGTGTATACGTCCAAATAAAGTCACTGCCAGCATTGACCTAATTTCTAGCTATTTGTTAAAAAACTGTACTAATTTTCTAATTGATCCTTTGAATTTGATTTAAGACTTGGCGATAAAAACTGACTTATTTGCAGATCAAGGGAAAAAGGCGCGCATATGTCCTGTTTTAAAAAAGTTGATAAGTGGAAAAATGTAAATTATAGACCTATAGCTGTTCAATCAAATTTGTTAAAGGTAGTGTAAACGTGCATATGTGATATACTTTGGTCATATTTGTTCATAATTCTATCCATCTCTCAGCACGGATTTGTTACACATAGATAGATCTACAAGTTCAAATTTACTATCCTTAGTTCAAATAACAGAGCTTAAAAAGAATCATCCCCCGGTTGATGTCGTATATATACACATGTCCAAGGCCTTTGATTGCATAAACCATAGCAGTATATTAGATAGAATAAGAAATCTAGCGGTACACAATAAATTGAGAAGACTTTTAAATTCTTACCTTATACATCGGTAAGATATTGTTCAATATAACTCACCCAAAAAGCAGTTACAAATTTATTATTCATCATTCTTTTTGTTTAAATCGTAAAAGATAACATTACAAATGAAAAAATTAAATTTTTGTAAAAACGGCGCATGGTACGAAAAAAATTAATTAACAAAAGTTGTTTAGCCAAAAAGGATGTGTAAATTCTTATTTTATAATTTTTAGAAAAGACGAGGAAATTTTTTGTCAATCGTAAGAAATACAATTATTAAAATTAAAAATAACCAAATTAAATTTTTGGAAAAACAACACAAGAGATGAAAAAAAATGAAAAGACAAAAGTTGTTCAACAAAAAAGATTTACGAATATGTTACAAGCTCTTGTTGTACAAATACAATTACAAAAAATTTAAAAATTAACTCTTTGTAAAAACGATACAATAAGATACGATAACATATAAAATGATCCACACTGAGAAAAGTTTGTTTAAGAGAACTTAATAGTGTACTCCAAAACTTTTTGTGTCGAGATCCCACTTTCTTCGAACTTCGTATAGAATGTATAAATTTCTTAAGCTTGAGAAAATAAATTATTATTCGTTCATATGTTCATTACTCAGAATTGCACTTTTATTCGTCAAATATTACTAAAAGTGTTAATACAAAAAGGCCAACGTTTCGACACCGCTTTGTGTCTTTCTCAAGGCTGTATAACGGAGAGTTATTACTTTTATTAAAATTGATGAGGTATAAAATGTCATTTTTGTTTAAAAGTCAAAATACATAGTCAATGAATTAAAAATTTAAAAAATTATTTTTATAAGCTCATACATAAAAACAGAGATTAAAATTAATAAAAAAACTACATTTTTAACAGTCAACCAGCTGATTGACTGTTAAAAATGTAGTTTTTCTATTAATTTTAATCTCCGTTTTTATGGATGAGGCTATAAAAATAGTTTTTAAATTTTGAATTCATTAACTCTGTATTTTGACTTTTAAACAATAAGGACACTTTATACCTCATCTATTTTAATAAAAGTAATAACTCTTCGTTATACAGCCTTGAGAAAGGCACAAAGCGGTGTCGAAACGTAGGCCTTTTTGTATTAACAATTTTATTAATATTTGAAAAACAAAAGTGCAATTCTGAATAATGAACGTATCACCGAATTATACTTTCTTTTCTCTAGTATGAGGAATTTATACATTCAGATAAGATAAAATTTTATTAAAAAAAATTTTTCACCTAAATTATATCTACAAATTTGCTTAGAGCCACTTTACGCTAGAATGCGTATTTTTAGTTTAAATAGTAAAAAATCGTATACAATATATAATAGTATACCAGTATATAAAGTGTATATACTTTAACTGGTGAAATTCGATTTAAAATAGAGTTGTTTAAAGGAGTACATATTTATAATTAGATGTATTTAGTTTCTATCGTGTATATAGTTTGTATAATGTATATAGTTTGTATTTTGTATATAGTTTTTAAAGGGTATATAGTTTTTTAAGGTTTACCTTGGCCAAAACCTTGGTTTACCTTGGTCTGCATATTGTCTTTATCCTACACATTAGGTGTGTGTAGTATGTACGTTCGTATATCGTATGTAATAGCAAACAAAAAATAACAAAAATAACACATCTATAATATTGGGACCATTGGGATCATGTTGGGAAAAATAAATTTTGTTACTGACGGCGTAAGCCTCTTATCAGAAAAAATGTAAAAAATGGGTGCACTTTTGAGAAAGTCAATTCTATTTTAGATCTTGGTTTGCACTTAGATAATACTCTGCGTTTTAACATATCTTAGATAGGCGAATAGGATCTATTACATTTCTATTGAAGCTATTAACGGGTTACATTGATTTTCCATATTTAATGTCTCAAATATCACGTGCACTTTTTTAACTTGACAGCCGTTTTGCGACCCCTATCTATCTCCGGATCTCAAAGCGAAATACTCTGGTTTTGAGAATGTTTGATGAAATAAACACTATGAGTAGAAAAATGGATATGCTTGACATATCAATAACGAGCTTTCTAGCTGCCATTGAGGCCTACGTGAAATGCAAGGGATAAGAAATTATGATGCCCTGACTTGTCACTGTGATGAATACTCTATATGTATACACTGTGCCAATGGTTTCCAATAAATGTATCAGAGCGTTTATAAGACGAAAATTTAACGGAATTCACAGAACTCATGGAAATGAAGGAATTCACGAAATTGCTGGTATTCGCTAAAAATCATTAAAATGAGATGAACGAATAAAGGAAATTTTTTTCTTTTTTTTTGCTCTCTGATAATATATATTACATTTACCAAAAAATTACCCATAAGTCGTATACACCTATCCTTCGTGATCCCGTGCGGGGTTGCTGAACCTCCATCGGGCGCCTCCCCAGATTGCAGATAGGGGAACGACTCCCAGGTATGGGCTGTACTGGGGAAATGAAATACCTGGCGCGGAAAAGAATCAGATAGGGGAAGGAACCCTGAATTATAAACCAAATATGAATAATTCTTCGAAAAAAGAATAACCCCAAGAGAGTTACAATCTCTCTGTAGGTTACGATCGGGTGAAAGCCCCGGTGGACGATACATGGTCCACGCATTTCTTCGAAAAAAGAATAACCCCAAGAGAGTTACAATCTCTCTGTAGGTTACGATCGGGTGAAAGCCCCGGTGGACG
>JAWWLR010000149.1:24313575-24330944 GCA_035041075.1 Acraspis erinacei
ATCGGGAACTCCAAAGATACGACCGTGAAAAGGCTCCCACTCCTGGGGTGGGATTCCGATGCTTTCTAGCTCTAACCTAGTTCATCGGATCACTCTTCCTATCGCATGAAATTATACGGAGATGTTTGATCGTCTCAACTAGATTAGAGGGCATCGGAATCCCACCCCTTTGACGTTTAGATTTCGGGGTTAATGCGTGAGAACGCAAACAGGCTTACTACGCGCACGCGCACGTCAATTTCAAGGCACCGAGCACCCAAGAGGGGAGGAAATTCCACGCGAACTTGGAGTCGGGACGCTCGTATCTGTGGAGCACTCGCATCTTTGCGGCTCGAATCTTTGGAGTTCGAACGTATTTCGATATAATCATACCCGAGTAGTTCAAAAATAAATTTTGCAAAAAATATCCTTGTGAGGGTGTATGCCACTTTATTTCCTCACCATATTTAACATAGTGTTACAGTTTTGGAACAACTTCTTTTTCAAAGTAGTTTTCAGATGCGATTTTAAACTCAAAATATCAAAGAATTTAAACAAATTTTATTATATTTAAATGAATTCAAAACAAATTGAGGACATTTTAGTGAATTCCACAGAATTTAGGCAAAGAGTTTCAAAACAAATATAACAAGGAAACATAAATATTTCTATATTTAAGCATTCCTTCTATTAAAAATAATTAGTATTAATAAACTTGAAAAAGGTTTCTTAATCAGGAAATTACAATAATTTTGATATTCTTTCATAGGCCACCTTAAAATGTCTTTTCCAACTGTGACAACAATTTAATAACATTTTTTAATCAAATACTTTGTTTTGTTAATATAATAAAAGTGAGTTAAATTTCATTTGTAATAAGTTTTTTGATTAGAATTGGTCAAAATTTGATTTGAGTTATCGAAATTTAGACTAATTTAATTTTAATTTCCAATTAAATAATTAAATTTTCAACAAAATAGCTGCATTTTTAAGCAAACTGTTGAATGTGTACTTGAGGTTTGAACAAAATAGTTGAACTTTTAACAGAAAACTGCAATTTTCTACTGCAAAAATAAATTTTCAACCACATAGTTGAACTTTGAACAGAAATATACGGCTTCAACCAAAAGCAGAGTTGAAAGAAACGAATAACTAAATAATTAACATTTTAACAAAGAAGCTAAATTTCTCTTCAACGAGATGCATTTCAACCAGAACGCTGAATATTTATCTGCAATATTATAAATTTGGAAAGGCTACGTAAAATAAATAACGTATTTGCAAGTCACGGCTTGAAGTTAAAAAGGAGGAATTATTTCTAGACTTATTTTTTCACTTTACCGTAAATCAGCAATGACGATATTTTGAAAAATATACAGGGCGGGGAAAAAGTCTGGAAACACCTGAATAACTGTCCAGATAAAATATTATTCAAATGGCTAAGTTCATTCTTGGAATAACTTTCAACGAAAAATCGAATAGTGACCTTCAATTTGACTTTGAACTTGGCCAACAAGGTCAACTTTGTATTTTTAAATGGAAACCCCTATTTTTGATATGGGAAATGGAAAGAGCGGGGAATTTTACTTTTAAATGTGTACTCAGATCATAGTTCAGGTGTGACTTTGCAGGTCAGCTAAAGATCATTCCAACTTAAAGAAGGACCGGCTTAGATTAACGGGACAGCTCTTTATTTCTTTAAGTCAAGCTCATTATTGTAGTGACTTTAATCTAGAAATCTAATAGTGACCTTCAATTTGACCTTGATCTTGACCTTCAGGGTCATTTCAAGGTTAAATTTGTGTTTTAAATGGGTTTGGCAATGGACAATTTGAGGACGGTGATCGAAAGAGCGGGAAATTTTACGTTTGCGTTTAATTTTGCGTGACTTTGCAGGTCTGCTGAAGGACATTTTAAAAACCTATGATCTATGACCTAAGTACTAAATCTAAACGTAAAATTTCCCACTCTTTTTATTTACGGTATCTAAAATAGGGGTTCACATTTAAAAACACAAAGTTGACATTGAAATTACCTTGAAGGTCTAATTCAAGGTCAAATTTAAGTTCACCAATCGATTTATCGTTAAAAGTTTCTCCAGCAATGACCTTGACCCATTTGAATAATATTCTATCTGGACAGTCATTTAGGTTTTTTTCAGACTAATATTGTAAACGTGCATATGCCGAGGACAGTGCTGGTGGCAAGGAGCGAAGAGGCTTTAAAGGAGATGATGAAAAGGTTGAGAAGATACTTGGACAAAAATAGGTTAGAGTTAAATGCGAATAATTTGAAGGTTATGGTGTCCAGGAAAGGAGGTGGGAGAGATTATGGAGGGGAGTGGAAGTGGAAGGGAAAAATGGTTCAGTAGGTGAAACAGTTTTTGTACCTGGGCTTCCTGGGAAAGAGGTTGTTTGCAGATGTTTTTTGTAAGGAGAACGAAATTTTTTTATTCACTAGTGATGAGCGCCTTATTTCACGGAGTGGAGGTGTGGGGGTGGAAGGTCAGTGATGAGGTATCTAGGATACAGGAGAGGTATGTAAAGTGGACACTGAGATTAGCAAGGAATATGAACTATATTGTCAGGAGGGAGACAGGAAGAACGAGTTTAGGGATTATAACGGGCAGCCGATCGTGTAAATATAAGGAGAAATTTTTAGAAGAGGGGCGAAGTAATCTGATTAGGGAATGTTAGTGGGAGAAGGAGAACAGACGTAGGGATGGAAGGATGTAGGTGGAAAGGGAAAGGTATTTTAGAACGAATGGATTGCAGAAGGTTGAAGTGAGAAGGATTCATGAGGAAGGAAGGAGGGTATATGAGTTGTTTACAAGAAACAGCATGGAGAGAAAGAAGAAAGCAGGGGAGGAGAGAATACGAGAGTCAAGGTTTAATCGGAACTATGTGTGGATCATCATGCTCGTTTTCGTTTGTTCAATGCGTACGCTTTAACTAAATTTTGCAAATAACATAAATATATTAACTTCAATCGAAAACTGTGATTTAAACTTCTGAGGAATTACAGCCTAAATTGGAACTAAATTTTGTTTGCCCTTTGTTTTTTAAAGAAGGTTCTCAAAGCACTTATGGCTTTAACGATGACATTCTCATTACAACACTCGCGCTTTGCGTTTGATCATTTGTGCCCAATTGAAAAATTTCATTTCAAATTTCTAAAACTCATACATTTTGTTATTAAAGTTTTAAAAAGCTCTAACTTTTTGAATTTCGTAAGAATTATCTGGTTAACGAACTTAAACTTGATTTTGGGCACTTAACAAGTGTATAAAAAGCTGATCAAAAGTTAGCGTGGCTACAACATTCATGTAACCATACATACAGACATACAAACAGACACCGGCGAAATTTTTGGATTTTCGGACACTGTGAGTGTCGCAACGTAAAAATTCTTTAAAAACCAGAGATCGAAAATTTGGACCATTAAATTACACTTTTATGAATGAGAATGTAAATATATAGTTCACTTTCATTTATGAAGATAAAATATTTATTTATTCAATGAACGATTAGATGATAAAAAATTAATACGCGAGACGGATCTTGTATTTTTACCTGCGTCGAAATTTCCATTCCATGCGTCAACATTTTTTAAGAATAATTAGCAATCACGCAATAGTTATTCGGGTTTAAGAAAGTACTTAAGAACCATATACTAGATTTGGCAATGATTTGAAAGCAAGATTTCGAGAATATAATTTTCTGGAAAAGCCTTGGGCTTAGAAGTCACATATTTTTTAAATCGTCCAATAAAAGAACTTCAACGTAGGCGGATTCAACGTCATCTGAAATTTCCAAAATTTGTTATTTTCACAATAGATTTTCATTCGATAATAATTGTTATAAACAAATACAATTATATTCACCGTTATGAAGAAAAACATTTTTATTTATTGCAGTTATTTGTAACCTGAAGAATAAAATCCTAACACAATGGATTGTTATTCAAAAAAGTATTAACGACTATTTTAAAAAATTCTTTTAAACAAATTCGCAGTTTAAAGTTTTTTACTTATAAGACTCTAATTCTCCGCGAAATCACTGATCCTTATCGTAAAAATGACATTTCGCTGAGTAGAAGAACTTTGTTAGTTCAGAAAGGTACGAACTGCAGTGACTTTATTCATAAGAAATTGATAAATACAATATAAATAAAAAAGAAGTGACTCTGCAGAAAAGAACAATTTCGTATGTTGAAAAATGTGAATTTTTTATATAAATTTTTAATCAAAATCACAAGTGTTGTTGAAGGCAACTTCTTGTGTAAGGATATTATTTATGAGAGAAAAAGAAATGATGTACAGAAAAAGTATCTATGCTCTGATACGTGAAATAATTAAATTTGTCTATAAAGATTTTTTATAATCATTTATAGTCGCTATTAACAAAAAAATAGTAAAAAATTAAGTTTTTGCGTAATATTTTTATAGTAGATAACACAGCTTTTTAAACGATTTAATTCTCTAGGAGTTAGGATACGAGTAGTGCCTTTCTTGCATGTTCCATATTGTTTCAATTTCCTTTCTGTTCATATTACTTGCTTTTAATTGTATGGTCATTCGGTTAACTAGGGTAATAAATAATTAAGCTGTATTTAAGAAGGCATGGTTGAAACTACCTTTTTTAAACTTAATATTCAGGGTGTTTACTCAAATTCTAGAAATAAATTCCCTGAAAATTCCTGGTTCTTTCCAGAAATCTCAAGATTTGTCCAGGTATAATTCTTCATAGTATAGTATACATTAATTTGTAGCGAAACAATAATTTTCAACAAAGTAGTTCATCTTTTAACCAGAATGATGAGTCTTTAACTGGAATAGTTGAATTTTCGTCCTAGAAGATAAATTGAAATTAATTTCAACAACAACAAAAAAACGAATTTTCAACAAAATGGTTAAATTTTCAACCATACGGATGCAATTTCAACTATAATAGTGGAAGATTCAACTGGGTTAATTATTAATTCCATTTGCAGTTAAAATTAATTTTCAACAACAGCAACAAAAAATTTTTCATGAAAGAAGTTATCATTTAACTTCTTTTGTAGCAAATTCGACTATTTGATTGAAACTTGATCTTTTTTGTGAAAAATTGAACTATTAAATTAAAACTTTTTGTCTTTTGTTAAAATTCACCTCTTTTCATTACAATTATGAATTATCAACAGCAAAAATTATTTTTTTTAAACTGGTTTAACTTTGAAACAAGCAGTGGAATTTTCAACTAGAAAGATGAATTCTCAACGTATAATAATGTTGACATTTCAAGTAAGAAAGTTTTATTTTGAATCAAAAAAAGTTGAATTCAAACAAAGAAGAAAATTTGTCTACTAAGAAAGATTAGTCAATAAAGGGGAAAAACAAAATTCAACCAAACTGTTGAGCAAATAGATTAATTTATAAACAAAAAGGACAAATATTCAACAAAAAACATAAATTTTCATTGCTAAAATATTAATTTTCATCCAAGAAGATTAATTTTCTACTAAACAAGACGAATTTTCAACTAAAAGAGATCAAAAAGACAAATTTTTGAATAAAATGATGGAATATTCAACTAGATTAGCAAAAACTTAAGTTTATAAATTAATTTTCAAAGAAAAAACTAAACTGTTAAATTTTCAGTTAAAAAATTAATTTTTTACAATCTTCAACCAAGAAATTTTTATACCAATAATTAAGTAGTGACATTTTCAGTTAAAAACTAATTGTCAAGCAGAGATTAATTTTCATGTAAAATGATTAAATAATGAACTAAATTAATTTGATTTTCAGTTAAAACAAATTGTGAACAAAAAATAAAACACTTTTATAAAAAACAAAAAGTTTATCATAGAAGTCAAGTTTTATCTTCTTTTGTAGAAAGTTCGACTATTTGGTTGAAAATTCATCTTTTTTGTTTAGAATTCAACTAAAAAAGATCAATTTTCAACCAATAATTATATAAATGAATAAGAAGATTTGATAAGAATCAAATCAATACTTTCTTCAACCGTCAATGTAATTATGAGTCTTCTTCAAAGAAAAAAATTCTTTTTCAAAGAATCTGTGTTTATTTTCTTGTAAAAAACCAGAATATTCCATTTTAGAGTCAAACATCTGTCAGTAGTTAGGAGTCAATATTTTAAAAATAATTCTGATGTGTCACCAAATGAAATTAAAAAAAAAAAAAAAAAAAAAAACTGGCAGGCTGGATTAGTTAGGAAAAAATGAATTCCAACAAAATATTTGAGTCCACTAATATAAAGCTAATTTCACAAAAGAAATAACATGTTTATATAATATCATATTAGACTTCTTTTTTAATTTAAATATATTGTTATGATTTGTTACACGTGATTTATGTACGGACCGTAATTAGGGATCGTTTTAATAATTCGAAAAGACTCATTGATAAATTTGAAACATTTATTTTTCAAAGTTTCTTGCCAAATTCAGAATTATATAAAATGGAACAGAACTATTAAAATAAAAAAGTTTGCCATCCATACTGAGAGTGAAATAAAAAATACAGGTTTATAATGTAGGAACGAGCGCGAGCATCGTATAACTTATTTCATTCGGATCTCGTTTCATATATTCTTGACAAACACGAGCAGCATCTTCCAAAAAAGAATCAAACGTTGTCGGTCCCCGATTAATTGGTGAGATTTTCCCTCCAGCTGAATAAGAGATTCAAAATTGTTACTTATTTACAAAGAATGAAAAAAATTGGAAACAAAATTTCAATTTTGTCAAAAGGTACATACATAATTCGTAAATATGACCGTCCTTTTGGATAAATGTCACATAATGACGGCGTCTACGTGTTGCTTCATTTTGAATCTGTAATTAATTACATATAACGTTGGTTTCGTCTTATATTAACAGCTTTTATATTTTATCAATTTTTTTTAAGTTTATAATATTAAAAAAATTCAGCACCTCAGACTGTCCTTCGTGAGATAATTCTTTATGAAGTTTAATAAGATCCTCTTCTTTAACTAGCAGTTCTCCACGTTCGGTGCTTGAAAGATTTTTTGTTTTTTCCAAAAATGTTTTCAAGAATCCATCTTCAAGCTCAATCCTTTAATATGGAAACACAAAAAAATCAAAATATTTTAAATCGAACTCGAATTTCCATAATGTCAAAAAATACGCACTCATCAAGATTATTTGCCACGCTATGAATTAGAGCGATCGTTCCACATACGTTTGATAAAAATTGCCTCAAAAAATAAATATTAGATGACACGTTTGTGTCAGCTTCTTGAGGAATTTCTGCTGATTCTTGCTGGAAAAATATTGCGTGATTACATGTAAAAATCTACATTCGATAAATCATTTTTATGTCAGGGAAATTAATGAATGAATAGCAGATTTCAAGTTATTATTTTTGAACTTTCGAATAAAATGATTGAATTTTTCAAATCCTAATGAACAATTTGCAAATTATTTATTTTCAAATACTTAGTTTTAATATTCTAATTTAAGAATCATTGAGTTATTAAACGAATGTTGTCATTGTTTAGTCTTTAATATTGCAAGTTTGAACTCTTCAATTTTCAAAGTTTCCATTTGAAAAGCATATACTTTCTAAATTCCAAGAATAATTAAACTTCTAAGGTTCACAATATTAGAAATTCTTCAATTTTCAGCTGTGAACATTTCTATAATTTCAATTTAAAATTACAGCTTTGAATGCACAGTTCTCAAATAGTTTAATTTTTAAAGGCTTTACACTAAAATTTTTTTGCTTTAAAAGTTTAAATTCGAAAATCTTTAGTTTGAAATTGGTTAATTTGTGGAGGTTTTGAATATCCCAACTTTGCAGTTCCAAATTGAAATATTAAAAATTTTATGAAAATCTTTCAAAACTGCAAAATTTTATATTAAAAGCCTTGATAATTTTAAATTCAATAATATTTTATTTAAATATTCTATATTTATATATATATATATATTAATTCAGTAAATAAATAAATTCTTTAATTCTAAATAGCTACAATTTTAAAGTTCTTAATTTTCACGCTGAACAGTACATTTTCAATTGTTTCCTTTTATAAGTTTTATTTTTGCAATCAAGATTGAAGTTGTTAAATTTTGAAAAGCATAATTAACACTTTAAATTTTTTGATTTTTAAACGATTTAAATTTGTTGAAAATAGGTTAAAATTTTTAAGAATGTTATTGTCAAAAAATCGTAATATCAATGTTCCGGATTGGAAATTGTTTAATTTTTAAGGTATCGCATTTAAAACTACTTTTTGCTTTTAACTTCTTTTAGGATAATTCAATTGTAAAGAGTTATAATTTAAAAAAATTTAATTTTGACCGGTGAATTTATTTTTTTAATTTTAGACAAATTTATATAATAAATTTTTATTTTATATTAAAATTTCTTTAATGGAATAACAATTTAAAATTCTCGAATTTCAGCAGCTTTTTCTTTAAACAGGTAATTTAGTTTTCAATTTCCAATTTTCCAACCTTAGTAGACTTTAATTGAAAGATATTTAAATTCAAAAGTTTTCAATTTTGTATTATTCCATTTTGAACTATTTTAGTTAGAAATAATACAATTTAGATTCTTTTAGATTTAAAAATTCTAATCTAATATTTTTAAATTCAGTAAATATTTTGAAATTTTTTTTGTATTCTTATAAATAATTATCATTCTACCTGATCAGTCTCTGGATATAAAAGTAGCATGGCAAGAACCGGCTTAAGCAAAAATGCCAATGAGTCAGGATCTAAGCCATAAACGTCGACGATATTCCACTTTTTTGGAACGCCCAATTTATGCAATAACTAAAACATATCAAAGCAATTTCAAAAATATTCATTTTCTCATTAAGTTAATTTAATTATTTTTCTATTTTTTAAATTTTTATATGTTTCTTTTAATCCAAATATATGTTTAGTAACTTTTTGTCTTCCATTGGCCCACATGGCGGCTAGACGTAAGTCCCCAAACAGGTTAACCAACTAAAGAAAAAAAACTATGACCTATGCATTTCTAACAATCAAAATTGTGAATAAAGTAACTAAATGTGCAAGATATTATTAAATTATAATTAGAAAATATGTATTTGATAATTTAATGGTGAAGTCTACGATACCCCATAAGAATTAATTTTTTTCATATCGCCTTTAAGAACTCACCTTCGTCATAACCTAGAAATGAGAACAATCGTGTTAGTTTCAATATCTGCATGTATAGAGTATTTTATATTTTGTCAAATAAAATCACGTACTTCAGGATTAGATTCCAATGGGACCAAACTCATTTAGACTTTGGAAGTTATTTAATAATACCAAAATTAAAAGTAAATTGATGCAATACACTAAATATCAGACGAAATCAACAAATCAACATGTAGCACCACGCATGCGTAAATGCATTGCGATCTTAGTCAGGCGTACCAATATAAAATCGGGATGCCAAAGGCGCTATTTTTGAATGTATATTTTTAAAGTATTTATCTTTTTAGTGAATATATGCACAATTTGATTTGAAAAAAGTGGTTTTAATTTGAAAACTGAATCTCCAACTAATCCCTTTTTATAGCAAAAATCATATAAAAGTGTATACAAATTAGGAGGCATTTGTGCTTTTTCATACTACTAAGCGTTAAATATTACACACCATTTATGTCTAAGATTTTTCGCTTGAAATTCGTACTTAAAAAAATAATGTTAGCTATCCGTAATACAAAATTCCTAGATTTCAAAGAATAGAGACCAAAAATTAACATTTTTTAATAAAATCATTTAGAAATTAAAGGTTCATAATTTTTTGATTAATTATATTTGAAAATTCTAATATTTGCTATTTTTGAACTGTTTCTGTTTTTATTGACGTTTGTCACCACAAATCGGTAATTTCAAACCAAAATCATTGTATTTAGACGAAGATTTACAATTCTGAACAGTTATCCGTCGTATTAGTATTTTGCGTCGCAGATTATTTGTATATTTAATAAAAAATTATTAGATTTCAAAGAATATTCAGAATTTTCAACTACTATTGAAAAACTATTAGAGTTTTAAAAAAATGACAAAATCATTATACTTTTAACAAGATACAAAAAAATTTCGTTCAACTACTTTAGATTATGATGCTTCGCAACAGAAATCAGTGTTTTTAGTTGAATAGAATTAGATTATATTACCATTTTTCATCGGACATGAGTTTTTTTTTTAAATAAAAATAATGAAAGTAAAAAAATATTTACAATTTTGAACAATATTTTGTTAGGTTAGTGTTTTTATGAAGAATTGGAATTTTTAAATTAAAAATGATCATATTTTTCAGATTATTCTGCACATTATCGATCAGTCATGAAAGTCACAATGTTTTAAATATTTGAATAATAACAGAGTATGCTGGCGTTTTTTGACCGGAAATTGGTTATTTTAACAACAACTATTAAGCTGGAAAAAATTTAAATCAATTAATTTCACGAAGGATCCACAATATTTTCCATAATTATATTTTTTTATATTTTATATAATAGGTACTATAAACCAGAAAAATCGTTTTAATAATTTTAATTTAAAGATCGCGTGGGAAAACAATAATAATGGCGTGCGTGTTTGTTATGTAGGTAATTCATATAAAGAAGATGAAACAACTTTAAACATACGGCTATAACGAGCAAAAAAGAGCGTTGAATATAAATGTTGTTATAAATTTATTTGATAGAACAATGCAGAATTACAAGAAGTGAAAAATAAATTTCCAGACTAAGCATTATAACACTTGGGTAATATTAAAATGTAAAAAGTAGTAATTGTATATGACATCCGCATATGAAGTTTTCTTTTATATTCACTCGGCAGGGACAAGTGCGACCATCGTGTAACGAATTTCGTTTGGATCTCGTTGCATATATTCTTGACACACGCGAGCAACATTTTGCAAAAATGAAGCAGGCGCAGAATTTCCATGGTTAACTGGAGACATTTTTCGTCCATCCAATTCGTAAATATGACCATCTTTTTGAACAAATGCAACAAAGTGATGAAGTACGGGTTCATCTTCACTAGGTACCTAAAATATTGATCAGTTCATATAATAAAGATGTTCAATACAAAAAAATATAAATAAACAGAAATACAGTATAAACTCACAAAGCGCCCATTGTACGGGGCGAAGGTCCTCACTACGTGCCCGCTTAGTTAAGCCATGTTCCTAAGGCTTAACGAGGAAGGGAGCATTTAAAAAATATTGAATATAGCCTCGCGCGCGTGTGTTTAATGCCATATTCAATGCGCTTACCGAATCTAGAAGCAAACGACGGGAGAGGCACTTAGCGAGGAAAGGCGCTTTGTGGAAAAGGCGCTCTGTGAGAGTCTGCCGTTTAAGAAAGTACCATTGACTGTCCTTCTTGCGATAATTTTTTGTGAATTTGGATTAGGTCTCCTGCTTTGAGTAAAAGTTCACCACGTTCAACGCTCGATAGATTTTTGGTATTTTCAAAAAATGATTTCAAAAATCCGTCTTCAAGTTCAATCCTTCAATTGAATGTTTCAAATGTTAAATTTATATATTTAATACTTGAATTCAAAGTATTCATTTATACTTACGCGTCAAGATTATTAGCAACGCTGTGAATCAAAGCAATTGTTCCACACGCGTTCGATAGAAACTGCTTCAGGAAATAAATCTTCGGGGAAACATTCGTATCAGGATCTTTAGCATTTTCTGCTGCTTCTTGCTTTAAAATTTTTTATACTTATATTTATAATACCCATATTTTAATTAGCTGTTTCGATATATTGAATAATTTTCATAATAGCCAATTTTGATTATTTCAAAAGAATCAAAAGCCCTAGGCACGTTAAGGTCAATTTTAGTTAAGAAAAAATAAAATGATCTGTACCTCATCATTCTGGGGGTATAAGAGTATCATAGCGAGAACTGGTTTGATCAAAACAGCTAACGAGTCGGGATCTAAGCCATAGACATCCACCATATTCCATTTTTTTGGAACCCCCAGTTTATACAACAACTAGAAAATATTTTAGATGCTCTTAAAATGAGTAGAAATGTCTACCACCGATTTGTAAGTTTTACAAGTTTAAATATTGTTAAAAATACTATTTTTTACATGGAGTATTAGAAGTATATAGTGTACAAAATTAAGAATTCTATGATACCATGATACAAGTTTCGCATTGTAAATATGAAAAGTCTGAAACGTCTCGAACTCACCTGTGTCATAACCTATAAAAACCAGAACTTTTTAAGTTTGATACTTTATGCACAGAAAAATTGATATTTTAGGAAACATATTTACGTACCTCAGGATTAGATTCCAATGGGATTAAACTCATTTTGAGTTTATAAGTGATCTTTGTAAAAAATAGAAACTGATCAAATGTGTTGCGAAGAACAAAAAACAGTAGCTGTAATGTTATCAGCGTCAGTGGCGTCAGTTAATTAACGTCAGGTATACCAACCTTAAATCTTCATGACACAATTCCCCTAAACTTTCATATGTAGTGAAAGCCCATTAATTAAAACGATGATTTTTGAAATTTTGAATGAAGCGTGCCCTCAGACCGAGGTTTTAGAAATATTAGAAAATTTCACAGTTGTGAAACTTAAACTGAATATAATATATTGTGATCAGGTTAAAACGCTTCAAAAGCCTCACATTTCAAATTAAAATATTGTATTTACAACGAAATTGATGAATTTTTAGCCAAATAGTTGAATCTTCGATTAATTATATCGATTTCCAATGAAGAAGGTGAATTTTATACCAAGAAAGGCACATTTCCAAGAAAAGAGTTAAATTTTTAATAAAGCTTTTCAACCAAACAGATGAATTTTTAACCTTCCAATGTTACGGTGGGGTTTGCGCCAACCCCAGGATGATTTGAAAATTTATTTTGATGGAGAATAAACTCATGTTACAGTATTAGAAAAATAAATAAACCAAAAGGAATTTTCAAAAAAGTTCATCTTCTAGCTAAGTAGTTTTTTTCAGCCAAAAAATACGAATCCAAAAGAGTTGATAGAATTCAACAACAAAAAAACCGAAAAAATATGACCGCAAAGCGGGCACGCACATACTCGTTGCGCGCAGTGCGCGCGCCGCTTCGCGCAACTTTTGAGTGCGCCGAAAATCGAAAACTGTGATTTAAACTTCTAAGGAATTACAGCCATAATTTGTAAACGAAATTTTTTGTCGATTTATTTTCAAAGAAGGTTGTCAAAGCACCTACGGCGTTGACGATTACATTACGCATCATTTAAAAACAAAAATTGCATATTTTTGAAAATGATCCGACTTTTTGAATTTTTGTCTAATTAAGAAATTGTATGAGCATAGTTTCGAAACACATATATTTTATATCTAGTAGAAATTTGGATTGATATTTCTTAACCTATTAAATTGTTTTTTCCTTTTTTTTAAATTTCGAAAATCTTGAAAAGCATATAACTTTTTGAATTTTTATCGAATTTAAAAATATCATCAGGATAATTTGCAAGCCTATTTGCCGTGTACTAGAAAATTTGACAAAAATTTCTGAGATTTTAAAAAATTTTATTAAATTTTGAAAAAGCTCTAACTTTTTGAATATTTGTCTAATCGAAAAATTTAAGTAAGATAATTTCTAAATTTAATTGATATCTAGTGTCGAATGTAAATAAAATGTCGTAATCTATCAGAAAAGTTTTTTTTTCTATTTTTCTGAACATTTTCAAAATTTTCAAGAGTATATAACTTTTCTAATTTTCATTGAAATTGAACATTTTATTGGGATAATTTGCAAGTCTTCTGCCCATATATAAGAAACTTTTTAAAAAATTTATAAAATTTAAAGAAGAACAAATTTTCAAATTTTGAAAATTTTTTACTTTTGGTTGGAAATATCTGCTTAACGAACTTCACCTTCATTTTTGGAATCTTAAGAAGTGTCGTAAAACCTGACTCGATTGGACAAATCCTTCAAAAGTTAGCGTGGCCACAACATTCAGGTAACCATACATACAGACATACAGAAAGACAGACTGACAGGCACTGGAAAACTTTCATGATTTTTCGATTCTGTGAGTGCCGAAACGTAAGAAACCGTTATAAACCAGAGGCCGAAAATTTAGGCAGTTACATTACATTCTCGTGAATTAGAATGTAAAAATGCTTACCGAAAGCAACGAATTTTCAAAACCGAAAAGACGAATTTTAAAAATAAACAAAAAATTAATCCGTAAACAATACCCAAATAACAGATAGAATTTCTCACTAATTCATATTCATAACAATTCTAACTAATTCAAGTTTACAGAGAACTAGACAGCTGCACTTTTAACCACAGGAAAGATGAAGTTTCAAAAGATGAATTTTCACGCCAAAAATACAAATATTAAAATAAATAGTTGAATCTTCACACAGAACGACTTTTCAGTCAAGAAATACCAAAAGGGTCGACCAAATTGTTCAATTTTACACAAAATAGTCCAATTTCTACCCACAAATATGAATTTTAAAGAAAAATTTCAACTAAATTAATCAATTTTCTACCAAGCAGATTCACTGTTTACCAAAAAACAAAAATTTTTAACAAGCAAGTTATATTTACAACCAAACAGATAAATTTTCAATTGATGTGATAACTCTTGAACCGCAATGGTTAAATCTTTAGTTAAAAATTTGTTTAATACAATAAATGTGTATCTTTAATAACTAATAACAAAATTTAATCAAATAAAACTAGTTTTTATGCAGAATACCTAGTTACATTTTCAATTAAAGAGAAGAATTTTCAAACAAAAAAGTTAAATTCTAAACAAAAAATTTAGTAGCTAATCTTTCAACCAACAAAGATGAATCCTTAAAAAAATGAATAGTTGATATTTCAACAACAACCAAAATATATTTTTTTAAATAAAAGTAGTAGCATTCATTCAAAAAGTGGAATTTAATTTATTTGTAATATTGTTTTAATATTAGCTGAGAAAAGTGAAAAATATTCTTAGAAAATAAAGTTAATTTTCTATTCCATACTTTCTTTCGGACTACATACCTACCTTTAATATTATTATACATTAATCTGCAATTAAATGTTTGAATTTAATATTTAATAGCATTTTTTATATATTTAAATTTTCTCGCCTTAATATTTGAAGCTTTTGAAACTTCAAAACGTTTTCAAATCCTCACGAAACTTTTCCTTCAGTCAAAGTTTTATGAAATCCCTCCTTTAAAGGGATTTTAATGAATTCCAGAAGACTACAAAGTATATTTCAGCGAATTAAGAAATTTTCACGGAATTGAATGATATTCCAAAAAAGACTTTTTGGGATTTCAAAACAGTTCAAAATATTACAGAAGTTTTTACAGTTCAAGACACTATAATGGGATTTCGAAGATTTCAAAGTATTTCATAATAATACAAAGATTTAAGAAGATTTCAACGAGTTTTAATAAATTTTAAGAGATTTACAGAGATTCTTAATGGCTATTAACAGATTTTTTAAGCATTTTAAATTATTTTATCAGATTTAGAAAGATTTGAACGGGTTTCATATATCCCAATGTATTTTAAAGGGATTTGATCAATTTTGAGATATCTCATAATATTTCAAAGTAATTCACGTAATTTTAAAGATAGCAAGCGATTCCACGGATTTCATGGAACATTAATGAATTTTAAGGGATTATATTTCCACAGTTTTCCGGGGATTTCCAGTAAGTCCAATCATTTTAATTAGCAAACTTAGCCTTGCGTAATTAATGGACGCTTCCATGCATAAAATAATAAATATAATCAACCGATGAAGCCAACTTTATTATTCAAATCATTATTCGTTGGTAGTGCAGCTATTACTGAATTTTTAATAAACGCACTAAATATCTTTTTCATACTCGATATTTTATTCTCATAATATTATAGCCTAACACAAAAATGTGCATATTACTTTTTAATGCCCACCAGATGATTTCATAAGCAGGAAAGCTCAAAATTCATGTTTTACCTAATTTACCTCTGAGTTTTGAGGTTCTTCCTAACTCTGGTGTATTTAGACGAGCGCAGCGAAGTTTCATTAATTAAAACTCCAGAATTTAATTTCTTCAGCGCCGGTCCCTAACTAGTTTGTCCCGAGTTGTCGGCGAAGACACCATCGCCGAATTCAATTAACCCGATAAAAAGGATAAATACACATTTCGCTAAAACGTCTTCATTAACTGATTGCTTTTAATTCTTAATATTGTGAAAGCCTGTGGAATTTGACATTGTAATTTAATACAGATGTAATAGCCCCGCGTAAAATTTTCTGGGCTCTTTCAGCCTAGGTCCTAGATAGTTTGAAAATCCTTATCATAAAGTTCCTATTTAAAATTTAATTTTTTTGTTAAAGAAAACAGTTATCCATTTTTTCCCGAGAAGTATCCAAATAAAATGGTAGATACTTTTTAATCGCTTCCCTTATCGAGGAAATTTTGAGTATGCCCAAACTTCCTGCGGAAGAAATCTTTATTTAGACGTTTTACAGTTTTTTGAACAGTTTTACTTAAATTAAATTAATCCTTTACAAAATAGAAGTATTAAAATAGCATTTATCGAGCGCGTGAGAGAAATGACTTTGTTGCCTGGTTCGCCATTTACCGCATCCATAATATTCCAGAAATGAGTTTTGCTGACGAATTCGGCCGAAGGATGCATTAACCAATCTAAAATTTTGTTTCTAGAAATATCCTGTATTGAATTACTCATAAACATAACGGAGTCAATTTTGTCAGTTATTTTTGTGTTTAACAATACTTTTACAAATACAGCAGCAAAATTGTTGTTTCAATTATAAGATTTTTAATTTTTCATGACTCCTTTAACCCTCTACCGCCCACAGTAACATATATGGAATGTTCGGCAGCATTGAAGTTTTTAAAACATAACTTTGAGACGAATAGCATTTTTTTAATGCGCCGATTTACATGCTAGTCAGGACGGCAACTTATTATTATAATAGTACTCAATATTTGGAAATAAAATTTTAAAGATTTACAAGGATGTTTTAACTATTTGAAATTAAAATAATTTAACTTCTAATTTACGAAGTCTTCAGTTAAATAATTAATTTTTAAATTTTCAATGTTTCCAGCTTAAAATCGTTAAAAAGAATAAAATTTTGAAAATTGTAAAGTTCATTGATTGATTCTTTAATTTAGAGAATTGAAAATGATAACGTGGATTTATATTTATGGAATTGAATCTGAATCTTTGAACTCTATAATTTATCAAAGTTAAAAATTCGAAATTTGCAGTTTATATGCATTATCAGATCAGGTTAAAATATGACTGAGTTAGATAGACGAATAAACGAAGGTAAGAAAGTTATTGGTAGAGCAGGCCCCCTTATCAGAAGCAAAAATATATC
>JAWWLR010000149.1:24348827-24360233 GCA_035041075.1 Acraspis erinacei
ACTGACCGTTCTAGATTTTTCTTTCAGGAATAAAAAGAACAATAAAAAGTTTAATAGCTGATTTTTCTACGAAAAACGATTTTATTTTATAAATTGAGAACAGTTAGATTAGACCAGAAAATACGAATTTTTAACAAATCAATTGAATCCTTAACCAAAACAGAATAATTTTCTAATTAAAAAGATGAATTTTTAAGAAAAGGGTTGTGTTTACAATAAAGAAAGATTTTTCAGTGGACAAAGAAGAAAATCTTACTTAAAATGTTGAGTTTCAAGACAAAAAGACGAATCTTCAACAACAATATTGAATGTATATCCTAAAAATATGTATTTTCTACCAAAATAATTAAATTTTTACCCAAAAAGTCGAGTTTTCAAAAAAGTAATTAAATTTGAAACTGAGAAAGACAGTGTTTTTAGCGAACATGGAATAGCTTCATTTTCAGGGAAAAAATCATTTAAAAAAATGAAGTTTCATCAAAATAGACAAATTAATTTTTAACCCACTAGCTGATTGTTCAACCCGAAAGATAAATATTTTCATTAAACAATACATATTTTCAACAAAATAGATCAACTTTTAACGAAATATTTTTAAAGTAATGATCTTATTTTGTTGACCAGGGTAATTAATTACTTAATTCTGATATAAAATTTTGCTGATTACTGGTCAAAATAATTGTCTGAAGAAACTAGAAAGAATATTCCACTGCCCGGATTTGAACCAAGAACGCCATTTTTCATGAGTAGAGAGTTAACTAATTACAACACCGAGGCCACAGCATAATCTTTCTCGTTTCTCCTATATCAACAGGATGACGCACGTCGGCATCTTTATACCTGTTAATTTTTCAGCTACTAATTCTAGTCTGAATAAGAGAACAGAAATAATTTGAAAGAAATAGTTAAATCTACTATATAAATTTCAAATTTGTGCTCTTGTGGCTCGATGCCGTCCACACCGTTGCATAGATCGACTTGAAAATGTAGACACGTGTATAAATTAGACACCGGAGATGGATCCTGCCGCAACCCGAATCGCTAATTCATAATAGGTTTTATTTAATAAATAATGCAAAAAGCATTAACTGTATATCTATACAGGTCAAATCAAGTGCCCTTAAACGGATGATGCTTATGCAAATCCACAGTTTTTTTACCAATTGTAGCCAAATTTGGCACACACCTTCTCAGAGCTTAGTCCAAGTTTAGTTTAAATTTCATTGCAAACTTCACATTTTTTTAAACCAAATCCTTCAGCGTGAGAACGAGTTTTATCATTTAAAATACAAAAACGCCCTTTTCATTTTATTTCTTTAGTGTTTAATTCTTTTTTCGCAATTAGAGTTTTCCTTAAGCTTTATACAAATTTCACAAGTAATTTGGAATTTATGAAAACTGCATTTCATAACTTAGATACTATTTTTATGATCAAACTTCGAAAAATAAAGTTTCCATGTTCTGCATTCACGTTTTTATTTCTATTTTACTTTCTCATCATTTTTTCTAAGTTTAGTTCAAATTTTCCTATAGACTTCGCATTTTTCAAACCCAAATTTTACGATAACATATTAAAATTGTATGTTGATTCCATTTCACTACTTCATGTTCAAAGTTAATATCAAGAGAAAACATGTAAGTAACATCGAATGCCATAACAATTTAATTTATAAACGCATAGTTCATTTATATGTTAAGTTAGTCTTAAGTAATAAAAAGTTTACATATTTTTTATAACTCTATATAAAAAAGATTAAATTTTTGGCCAACAAGATAAATTTTTGACAAAACATGAAATAAATACATTTTCTGCTAAAAAATTATTTTTCTATAAAAACAAATACTAATTTTCTACCTAAGAAAAAAATCATTTAATCAAATTGTTATATAAGTACAAGAATCCTGAGACCAAAGTCAAATTGGCAGGGTAATTCGAGTAATAACTGATTTAAATAACCTATAAATTTTAATAGAAATAACCAAAATTAATCGTTTGTGGTAACTTTTTGGTTTCAAAACTATCATTTAAATGTAAATAATGCAATAAAAATATATAGAAATGAATATTTTTCATTTATTGTAAATATAAAATTTCGACTGTTATTTAATAATAAAGTTAATTGTGATCATGCCAAATATAAATTCATATACCGTTGTATCCGTCTGTCTTAATTAAATAAAATGTTAAATTATAAATCTCGATTTTTTCTCAGTTTTACCATGCACATGAATATTACATTTTTCCTTCTCTTAAACTTTAAAAATAAAATGTTTGTATTATATTAGAATAATAGTTATTTGCGAAACAATGGCCCTAAGTGGAACTTTTTCAGCTGAGTGTGAAAGTTGCAGCACAAGTCGGAGTCGAGGCGTAGCCGAGACGAGACGAGTACTGCAATTTACACGAGGCAAAGTGACACTTAGGGGTTGAGTGTATCAAACTAGTTTTTATCACAATAATCAATCGTACGTGCAAATAGGTTGCATATAATCCTAATCTAAAAAAACGAGAAGAAATCCAATCCAATCCAATTAGATTAGGTTCAATTTAATTCCCGAGACGAAGGAAGGGTACTACAATTTACAGGAGGCAAAGTGCCCCTTAGGGGCTGAGGGTCACACACTATTTTTTATCATACAATTTGATCATAAATGCAAATAAATTGCATATAGTGTGAATCTAAAATCACGAGAAGTAATATAATCCAATCCAATTCAATTCCCGAGACGAAGGAAGAGTACTACAATTTACACGAGGCAAAGTGCCGAATGTCACACACTATTTTTTATCCCACAAGTCGATCATAAGTGCAAATAGGATGCATAGAGTAATAATCTAAAATCACGATTGCGAATCCAATCGAATTCAATTCAATTGCCGAGACGAAGGACGAGCACTGTAATTTATACGAGGCAAGTACCACTTACGGGCCGAGTGTCACACAATATTTTTATGACATAAGTCGATCATAAGTACAAATAGGTTGCATAGAGTCCTAATCTAAAAACATAAGAGAGAATCCAATCCAACCCAATTAAATTAATTTCAATTTAATTACCGAGACGAAGGGCGAGTACTGTAATTTACATGAGGCAAAGTGCCACACACTGTTTTTTATCACATCAGTCGAAAATAAGTTGCTAATAGGTTGCATAGGGTCCTAATCGAAAAACACAAGAGGGAATCCAATCCAATGAAATTTAATTTAATTTAATTCCCGAGACAAAGGACGAGTTCTGAAATTTACACGAGGCAAAATGCCACTTAGGGACCAAGTATTACATGCTATTTTTTATCACATCATTTACCCCAAGTAAAAATGTTACGACCTAGGCTAAGATGTGATATTGTAGTTATCATTCATGAAATTCTGAAATCGCACTTATGATGCCAGTGTAATTAAAAATATTTGCATAAACTTATGTGACGAATACTTCCAGAGAACGTGGTAAATGGAATCGCTACATTAAAGAAACTTCTGTAAATCATATACGACGCTTTCAAATAATTTATGATTTCCTGTGAAATACGAAACAAATTTCAGAAAAATAGGCCGAGTTTTCCGAAAGGAATGGTAATCAGTGTGTCCGTAGTGTGCACAATGCTCTATTTACGTTTAAAATTAATATTGCGATTTAATCCAGTCAAATTGCTTCAATTCCTTTTCATTTTACTTTCCAGCCTTATAACCTTCTTTTCCCTCCATCTGAATATAATTAAAACCAATAATGCTGAATTTCGTCTTTGTTTAAGCGACAAAGATATAAAAGAATACCACTAACTAGTGGCATTGTTAATTAAATTCTGCTTAAAACCTTTCAGCTCCAAGAGGGAATGCCAAAAGAAGAGTGGTTTTACGAAGAGATACTACTGGCGAGAAAGGGCATAGATGTGAGTAGAATTTTTTTCTGTTTCTATCTAATCACTTGATTTACCCACTGGGATCAAATAAAACAATTTCCTGAAAGAAAGAAAAAGGTCCGTGTTTGTATCAAGCAAACAGTTCGTAGAACCTTTTTTAATCATTGCGTTGAGTAAAAACTCTGAAGTCAATATTTATTTTTTTAACCAGAGGAGAAGGAGCCATTCTGTTTAGATATAAGTCTTTACAGTTTAAAGCAACTATCAGTGTCAAAGTAAATGCTTTAAAAAAGGATAACAAAATGATATTCAATGCTTTTATATAGATTTCTAATTTTTTATTTGATCATCAAATTACGCATCAGAGTGATTCGATTCTCAACCAATACTTAAACTACTTATTTAAATCTATAAAAAACACGATTAGAAAACAAATTAATTGGTATTTTTTTCGTTTTTTTGCTGAAAATTAATTTGAAAAGTTTACTATTATATTTTGGGTGGAAAATTCATTTTTCTTGGTTAAACAATTTCTGCATTAAATTTTTTTTATATAATTCAACAAAAATTAAAAGCCATCCTCTTTGGTTGAAAGTTAGACTTTTTGATTCGAAAATTAAACACTTTGGTTTGGAAATTCAATAATCTGATTAAATTTTCATTTTCTCTCACCTGAACAATCTTTCTTGGTTGAAACTTTAACTCTTTTCTTTAAAATTTGCATTTTAGGATCGACAATTCCATTGTTTGGTTACAAATTAAATTATTTCTTTAAAAGTTTACTTATTTTGTTGAAAAGAAAAAAAGTTTGTTCGAAATGTACTCTTTTTGTTTGAAAATTCAACTTTTTTGTTGAAATTTTTTTTATGATGAAAATCATTTGTTTTAACTGAAAATTTAAATATTCCTTTTTTGGTTGAAAACTCATCTTTGTTAGTTGAAAATTAAATGTTTCATCTTTTTGATTGAAAATGTTCAAAATTCAACCCTTTAGTAAAAAATTTGATTTTTTGGTTAAAGATTCATCATATTAGTTTTTTAAATTCACCTCTGGTTCAAAGTATAACTATTTTATTGAAAATTCGTGTTTTTGGGTAAACATGATTTTTTCACAGAAATTTAACTATTGCATTTTGTGTTGAATATTTGTTAAATATTCATCTTTTTGGTAAACAATTATTTTTTTTAGTTTAAAATTTTCCTTTCCGGGTAAGAATTCAACTAATTGGTTGAATGTCTAATTCTTTGATTGAAAATTAATTTTTCCATCTAAATGTTCATCATTGCAGTTGAAAATTTATCACTCTCAGTGGAAATTTAACTATTTTATTGAAATAAAGTTTTGCATCTAAAAATGTAACTATTAAATTTAAAAATTTATAATTTCAGTTGAAAATTCATCTCCAGCGGGAGAAATTTCATCTCTTTGGATAAAAGTGAAACCAATTTTTTGTAACGTTAATTTTTATACCTGTAATGTTTAATATTATATTTTTCATTGAGAATTCATCTTGTCTCATAAGAAGTAAATTATTTAGTAGAGAATTAAACCATTTTTTAAAAATTAACTAATTTTGCTAGAAAGGAATTATTTTTCATTGAAAATTCACCTTCTTTGTTAAAAATTCAAAGATTTTGATAGAAAATTGAACTATTTAGTTGAAAATTAACTTTTTATGTATAAAATTCTCACTCGCGGCTTGAAAATTCAACTGTTTTTTTAATGTTTTTTGGTTTACAATTGAACTCTTTAAATGAAAATTCGTGTTTGGTTTGTAAATTTATCTCGTTTGGTAGAAATTTTATTAACAAAACTCAAGAAAAAAATTAAAGGAATACCTTAAGAAAAAAAATAATAATTCCCAGAGCCATAGAGATTTTTAGCCCAATATGGGAAAATTGAAATGCATCTTTGATCTTGAAATTTTCTAAAACAGACCTTGATTTAGATCCTTGTTATATTATCCTGTTTGAAAAAATAAAAAATGACTGCGTTCGTGGCAGAAAAAGATTAAAAGAAGAAAATAAATATTTTCTTCTCTTAATCTTCTTCGGTTACGAGTTGGCTTTGGTATATTGTCCATTTTGAAAAATGAACAAATTCCTGCTTTCTTGTAAGTGCGTTTAGCTCGAAAAACATTTTTTCCAGAGGCACTTTTTAATATTAAACTTTTTAAAAGACACTTTTAATAGGCACTGAAATTATTTAATGTGCTAATTTAATGTGTTAATAAATAAATTACCACTTTCTTTACATGTTTACTTTGTGGCATTCTAAGGTCTCACAGACGTAGCTTAACTACAGACATAAGTTTTTACTACACACATTAAGCAACACAAAGAAAAAAATTGCATTAAAATCGGTGGCTTACCGCCGGCTTCTAAGATTTTTTTTTACGCTAACGTAACTCCTCCATTCATGCAGAAACCGTTTCTAAGTAACCCTAAACAGAAGCATAAATGTCAGAAACAGTAACTGCATAAAGCTTTAGTAACATGTTTTAGAAAATGATGTTACAATTTAGTGATTGTCAGTTATTGTAACTAAAAATTTCAAGGGGTTAACAAATTTTATTGTTTCATTAATTTTAATATAAAATATTTATTCTATGTTTGTTCTGACAATATAAATACAGCCAAATCTAAATTTACTGTCATCTTCGGGAATGACGGTGACCTGAAATCTTGAGTCTCGGAACGTGAACAATCACGCGAAACGTTTACGGTGGTATTTACTGCGTGGTAAAAACTATTTTGCAAATTATTTTTCTAATGCAGAGAAGAGCGTAAACTAAATATTTAACAAAAATTAGAAAGATAGTTTGCTGCGACACGTTAAAATAAATGTGTTTCCTGCTTACGTATTTAAAACTTATGCGGGCCGTTGAGAATCTCGTTTAAAAGGAGAGCTTCCTCTTGAATAATCGGCCCAGATACTATGTCGCTCGCTTGATTGAATCATTCGAAGACAGCAGCATTCAGAAGTATATGACTTTTTGTGCAACAGAACACCTCGCAATATACTTCAAGTGGGAAGCACGCACTTTTCCGTATAGCGCATAATGATGACGCAGTTTCATAACCACACATATGAAGAAATTATTTAACATAAAATAATCTTCTTTCATAAATATTAGATTAATTGCGCGCGAAAAAAACAGTTTTTATAATCCTCACACCAAAGCTTGACAGTTTGCGATTACGAAACACTACAGTGGGACTCCGATGCTCAAAGTCAATCGGACCTCTCTTTCTACCATGTCAGCTAAACATTTGTAAGATTCGATTGCGTTCCAATGGCAGCTCTTACGTTTCGTTTCAGAACGATCATACTCTCCCTCTCCCTCTGTTCTATCCAATAGTTCGTCTTCCGTTTTTTCTTTGTCTAATCGTAGAGCCTACCTAATCGGTAGCTACGATGCCGCTACCAATTCAGAAGAAATTTGAATCTCAATTAAATATTAACAAGAAATCTTATAGCAAATAATTAATTTGAAACCGTAGTATAACATTTTTGATTACAATGAAGTGATATTCAATTCTTTTCTCAATTAAAATTGCTTCGATAACTTCAAAATACTACTTCGCGATATCAATTCGCGTATCAGGTGACGATGTTGTCCATGTCAAAGACAGGCTTATTCGATCGAATGAAATAATCCGATCAGTCCCATCAGTTACAGTTGGCTTTATACACAAAAGCTCTACTGTTGGTCGACGCGAGCTCGCTATCGTGCTTATTTGCTATGTGCGTGCCTCCCGTTTTAGTGAACTGTAAGCCATTAGGGTACAGCGCCTTACCACAATGCTTTTCTTTGGTCATGCCTTAGTGAACACGGCATATCTCTTGCAGCTCCTCTCTACCAGGCCAGCGGCGCAGCGTCAATTCGCGGAAATACTGAATCCAGAATCAATAAGTCCCGATTTGACTGTAATCTCACTCTAGTAGCTCACATATAGTCTTGATATAATTTATATTGTTAAGACAAATATATACTGTAAATTTATATGAAAATTAAGGAACTAACAGAATGACTCAAAATTCCTGATGTAACCAACCTAGCCAAGAAGGCGTCATTTAGCGTAAACAACGGACTCACTATTCAATTGAAACTTGGATTAATTATTAATTTACAAAGCTGCTGCTAGTCACTTGTGACAGTGATGTATTTTCTAGATGTTTCTTTACAAGGAAGATGGTAGCAGTATCTTTTAATTACTTCATTGCAAAGATAATTCGCTCATCATCCGAGCTTCTAGATCGTTGTCTTTACTTGCGATTGCAACAATTTTTTCAGTTTGTTCTTCTCGTGAAAATTTTGAATCCTTTTCGCGTTTGAGAGGTTTACTGCATCGTTATAATTTAACACGACCTTTTGCATTGCACCCATGCCCACAGCCGCCATGATTTGTCCGCTTCGAAGACGATCGAGAAGTGAGGAGTGCGTAGTTAGCGACTGCGCACTTCTTTCAGTCGCGCTATCTTATATTTCTGTTACCATTTAGTAATTTTAGACAACAATTTTAGTTTTTAGATACTGCTTCTGAATGTTGTTAAAATTTTTTACAATTTCATTCATTTTAATTCCTTTAGTATCGTAAATGTCTAATCACTATGCTTAATAATTTACTATAAATTATATAAAATATTTTGAAACTTGTTATGACCTACTCTAGTAGAGTTTCCCGTAAACCCAGCTGAATACCATCGCATATTTCCTAATAATTCGAACAATATTCTGGCTTTAGAATGGCTCTATTTAAGTGCGTCGTTTGTTGAATAGATGTAAATCCACAGCAGCAGGTATAATATATCATATTTATATGTTCCAATTTTAGTGCATTTCGTACCTCCCTGTCGGCTTGAAAGTAGTTTCTCATCAGTAACATAAACCAATGAACAATCCAAACTTCAGTAATTAGACTATAATGCAATTTAAAAATCATAATTAGAACTTAAAAGTATTAAACTACGGAATTCCAGATACCAGAACTAACTTTTGAAATACACTGCAGTCCCGCTATAGAGGCCATCTTGAGGATACCCTCAATGTCCTTCATAATATCTCGGAACTCTCCAAACCATAAACAATCAGGGCCGTGTGAATCATTTCTGTTGGAGTTTCATCTTAAAAAATATTTTTTTTTTGTATTTTTGCTATTTTGGTTTCATAATGTCATAATGAAGATAAAAAATGTTTGTGCTCGAAAATTAAACTTGATCAAAATACTGATTTTTAAGTAATTACGTACATATATCATGGTAGCCATTATAATCTAAGAAAACATTCCTGGTCATTTTCTGGTTTTTTCTCGGTTCGCAAACATTTTTCATGGTAAACATTTTTTTTTTAATCTGAACTATAAGGATAAACATTTTCTCATTTGAAGTAATAAAAAACAAACTGAATGCTAAATAATTTACACGTATAAAATGGAAGATACTAACACTTTCCAATTAAACAAGTTTATATGGAATGTAGATAAACTGCAGAATATAGAATTTTTAACTTTTTAAATTATAGATTTCATAGATACAATTACAAATCCAAAAATATAAGTCCGCGTTAATATTTTCAATGCTCTAAATTACGAAATAAATCAATGAACTTTAAAATGTTCAAAATTTTATTATCTTAATCAAGTTTAAGCTGGAAACAATGAAAATTGAAGAGTTACATTTTTTAAGTCAACACTCGTCAATTAGAAGTTAAATTATTTTCATTTCAAATAGATAAAGCATTCTTGAAAAGATTTACAATTTTATTTCTAAATCGTGAAAAATCTAGAAGTTGTTTTAAATTTTTTCAAATCTACAATTATAAACTAAGCGAATTCTAGGCATTTTTTGTGGACCTAACCAATTATTTTATAGATTTCAATGAACAGACTTCAATATTGTGAACTACTCTATAAGTTTTTAATTTCGTCTCCGCTAATATAGAATGCTAAAGTGTACATTTTATTTGTGATATTCAACTTCCAAATTATAAAAATTATTAGTAGAAAATTTTGAGATTTTATCAAGAATTTTACCACTGGTGTTTTAAGCATTATATTACAAAACATTGCTAAAGATTTTAAAAGGTTTCAATATATTTTAAAGAATTTAAAACATTTAAAAGGATTTTGAACGTTTTCCAAAGATTTGAATCTTTGAAAAGATTTAAAGGATTTAAAAAAGGATAGAGGACACCAGATTTCAAGGGTTGTTAAACATTTTGAAGATTTGAAACGATTTCAGAAGGTTTCAAAATATTCTAGAAGATTTGAAAATATTTCACTAAGATTTTAAAAAGTTCAGAATTCAGATTTCAGAAGATTTCAAATGTTCTAATGATTTCAAACTATCACAAAAGATTGCACAAACAAATATTAAAGAAAGCATTCACAAATATTTCAAAAATTTCACAAAGATTTCAACTATTTTAAATATTTCAAGGATTTCAAATTTTTTATAAAATATTAGAGAGATTCCAAAAGATTTCATAGAAATTTCATGATTTCACACAGATTTCAAGTACTTCAAGAGATTTCAGCGAATTCACAAAGATTTCAACAGGTTTCAAAGATTTCATAAAGATTTCAAGGATTTCAAAGACGACTTGTGTTCGCAAAGAATTAAGAATTATTTTATTTATGGCTCCTTTTTCTTTCAAAATGTTAGGCCAATCAAAAATTAAATGGTTCATTTTTTACATCTGGAACAAACGTTTATTTCATTTTGAATTTCTAACATATACAAAATTAGGTTTTTATCAGAAAAGAATATTTTTACACCAAAAGTTAAATCATTACGCAAAGGAGACCGATTTTCAATAAAATAGTTACATTTTCAACCTTCAAAGAGACATTTTTAAGTATAATCAAATTTTTAAGTAGAACAAAATAAAATTTAACCAAAAACAGATTCATTTAGTTCGCAGGTTTTTCAAGGCGATTTTTCTTAATCAGCAACGTTTCTACTGAAAGAAGATAAATTTTTAACAAAGAAAGATGAATTTCAAATCGAAAAAGACGAATTTTCAATAAAGCAGCTTCACTTGAACAAGCTATTCAATTTTTTAACAATTAAGATTAAACTTAAACCAAAAAGAGTTGCATTTTGAATCAAATACTTTAATTTTCAAGCAAAAAAAAATTTTGTTTGTAATTTTTTGAATGTAAAAGGGCTAATTTTCATTCCAGCAAGAAAAATTTTCACTAAAAGAGTTAAAATTTCAGCCCAATAGTTCCGTTTTTAACCAAATAATGGATTTTTTAATAACAACCAAAAATAATTATCAACCAAACAGTTCCATTTAAACACAAATAGTTGAATTTTCTACCTAAAAACGTGACTTCTCAACCAAATGATTAAATTTTTAAACAACGAAGACTAAACTTTAACCAAAAAAAGTTTCATTTTCAACAAATAGTTGAATTTTTGAGCCAAAAAGACGCATTTTCTACAAAAAAGTAGAATTTACAATATGGGTGATTTATAAGGATAGTTAAACCCCTCAAAAATAAAAATTTCGAAAACTTCTTTCGACGGAATATCA
>JAWWLR010000149.1:24404816-24417516 GCA_035041075.1 Acraspis erinacei
CCCCCCCCTTGAAAATCTTACAAATGCTTATTTGGGTTATTTTTCACATATGCCCGCATTTATTTGAGTTTTTATTTATTAATAGATAATTCATATTTCACGCGTCCAATAAGTACATAGTCCAGGAATGAAATTTGTAAATTTCTTAATATTTCCTGAATTTTGTTAGTTGAAGTTGAAGTCGAAGTGTTAGTTGATGCTTGAAGTTCTTTGGCTTTCAGTGAAATATTCTGAAATTTTATAAGATCTGTTTAAATCTTTAAAATTAAACTAAAATGTCTCGATATCCTTGGACATACGAATTATAACAGTACAGAACTATATAAACAACAAAGTGGGAAATTGTTAAAATATCAAAGATATATTGTGTTAAATCGAAAACACTATTTATAGATAGTAGAAATGTCCTGTGACAAGCTGAAGTGTTCTCGAATTGAAGCCATGAAAGTTTTATCAAAAATAATTATCAAGGTTCAAGGATATGGATGTGAAAGTTGACAATCTTGAAGTGCCACAAATCTAAAATTGGACGGTACTTGATGGCGTGTTACGATAAAAAATTCAATTATCAATGTAAAAATATAATAAAAAACATACTTCTGAGTTACTAAGATTCTGAATAGATGCAAATAAAATTTCGTTATAAAAAGTTAGGCAACCCATAGAAAATATAAAAAATATTGAAATTAAAATTTCAAAGAAATTTTCTCAAGATGTGGGTATGCTGAATGAGAATTAAAAATATTTTATAAGAAAAAAAAATATTCTCTGTTCCGTTAAAATCAAAATTTCAAAATCGCGATAAGACAGTATGACAAGCATCATTTTATTAAAAATCCAAAAAAATAAGACAATATATTATATTTCTGCCTTACAATTGTAAGTGAATTGCAAATAAATGTTTTAATAATTTTCGTTTATTCTAATTTTTCTACCAAAAAATGAAATTTTGCAAAAATGCTTTTACCTAAATGTGTATTAGATTGTTTTTTTTTTAAATTTTAAGTACTTTACTATAATAAATCCATTTTTGATCAAAGTGTAAGTAATGTAGTTCTGCGTTTTTAAGTGTTATTCTGTCTGATTTCAAATAGATTATGTCTACAGTTTTTTCTAGGTGACAATAATAAAACATTAGAAAAAAGAAAACATGTTACGTCTGATTAAATAAAAATTTTTTCTGCGAAAAAGCAAATGATAAAATATTTCTTTGGTTCATGTTGAAGAAATGTCACGCTCGATATATTCAACTTTTTCCAAAATGTGTGCATGTGATTGAATTAAAAAAAAGGTTTTTTACACCTTTTCCGAATATTCTAATTTAGGCAGAAAACCTTTCTTTTCTTTTATTATTATTGACTACCGAAAACTGAAAATACAAAAAATTTTCCATAATTTTTTAATTGCTAGGATATATTTCTTTAATTTTCAAATATTAGAATCTTCCAATGAAAACCGAGAACAGATGACCTTAAATATTTTTTATTTTTGTTTACTTTTTTCGGGCGCTAAACTACCAGTTTTTTTCTGTCAGCTCAAAAGATCCAAAAAAGTTTTTTTTTATCAGAAAGCCACGAATATCCATTTTGTGAGATTCCCGGAAAAAGATATTCCGTATTTTTTCCAAATCAGACAATGAATTGGCGTTATGAATATGTAAATTTCAAGCATTTTGAAATAAATTTTCGATTTTTGAAACAATTGTTCTTTGTCTAAACGAACTTTTTCCATGTAAATCGTGAAAGTTTTATTTTTCGAGGTAAACAATATAGTTCATAAATGTTAGGCGCCATTTTTTGATTGACGATTTTTTCATTTTTAAAAACAATTAATATTTGTACCCTTTGTTTTCATCAAGTCGCGAAAATTTAGTATTTACTGTAAGCAACGGCATATTTAATGAATATTGAGTGTAATATGTTTTTGTTGAAGACATTGTCATTTAAATAATTTTTTATTCCTCTAACCATTTTTGCCCCTAAAAATCGAGAAAATTTCTTATTCTTCAGTATCCTTTCATTTCAAAACGTGTAACCTAATTATTTTTTAAGATACGTATTTGTTTAACAATTGTTTTAGTAAGTTATGGAGAGTTACTTTTTTATCTTGATTTCGTAACGTTGGACATGATACAGTTTCCAAATAATGTCGGGAAATGAACATCAAAGTACAATCGTAAGTTTTTGTCTAAAAAAAGTAACTGTCCATAACATACTGAACAATTTGTTTAAACTAATTTATATTTCCCACAATAATTTAAAAAATATGGCAAACAAAAAATATAACTCTTAAGATTCATGTACTTTATCATTTATGCTAATACTTGTCAAGTGGGGTTTTAGCGAATAATAATCAGTTCTGCTAAGTTTTTTTCCAAAATTCATCTTTGATACGTGTTTTACATGAAACTTTTATTTTCGATTTGTCGGGCATTTTTGAGACACAATACAATATGCTGACAAAAAGTAGTTGTCTTTATCTCTTTTTTAACTGAGAGAAATAAATTTAAATCTTTAAAAGTAATTTCTGAAAAACTGTGAGCGTTAGCAACATAAAATTTTTTATACCCTCCGAATCAGGAAATGAGAACGAAAAGTTAAATCAACTTAATAAAAACACTCTGATATAAAGTGGGTTTAAGGCCAGCAGTAAACATCCCAGAGTTAGCATTCAGGAGCAAAGCCGCATCATTTCGAAAACTATTCTACGAGTAATTTTCTTCAAGTACGTTACTACGAACAACTCTTGAGAATTTCCTTTGTCTTAGCTTTACGAGTTTCTTGGAATTCTCGACGAAAATCAATACTCTTCGAAATTCACTTCAATTGTTTTTTTTACATATATTTGTATTTATTATTGTGTTAATAATACGTAACGCTTTTTGGACGACTGTTGTTCATCTAATCTAGACGGTGTTTTCGGGCCCTAATCGGGTGCTGGATAGCCCACCATGACCAAAAAGTTTTCTTAGTACCAGAATAACTTTTTTTTATATTAAAAAAAGTGTAACTTGATCAAAAATAACTACGTAATTGTTTAATTTTATAACTTTTTCGAATTTTAGAGTAATTGGCTTAGAGTAATTGGCTTTCAAAAAAATACGAAAATAATGAATACATATTTTTTCACAAGTGACTTTTTTTAAGATATTGGTTTTGTACGGAATTAAAATCACTTTATACTTACTTTTATCGCTTTTTGATAAAAAAATTACATTTTAACCAAAAAACTAATAATAGATTTAAATTATTTTAATGAATTACACTAATTCTAGTTGATTAATTTTAATAATTAACATTTGATCAATTTGAAATATTAGAATAGTGGAACTTAAGAATTTCTATAATCAGCATTAAAATTATAATATATTCCATAAATTTTGTTTCATTAATAAATTAAAAATGTTTATACAAATTTCATATTAAATTTTAATTAAAAAAAGCATCAACAATTGCTAAATTTAGCATATTCATAACTATTTTTTCTAAATTGACCTAAGAAGGTAATTTGCCAATCATTTTGAGTTTTTATTCGTAATCAGAACTTCAAAATATGTTAGCATACGTAAATTTAACAGAACAAGAATATAAATATAAAAGTGATTCTTACAGATTGGTAATTTTTGGGGTTTTTTGGGAAAATATTAAACTTTTTGGGTCTCCCCCGAGTAATATTTTACTTTTGGACTGGAAAGAATATTTTGCGAAACGTTTCAAATCATTTAGTCAAGAATTCGGCAGTCATCAGAGTAACCAACTACCAATTGTATTTTCTAAAATATGATTTTATATTATCATTTGTTATAACAAATTTTACACATAAAGAAACGCAACACTTTTCGAACATATACAAATTCTTTTTAATTTTTCAAACTTTAAACCATTTTTGAGTTCACCAAAATTAAAAAACTTTGAATCCGTATGTGGAGACCAAAAGTGGAATCCATTTTTTAAAATCAGGATTCATCCTTGTAGGGTACCTGAACTTTTACACAGATTTGAAAAACAGATTTTAAAAAAAGAATTTTTTCACTCCCCTCTATCATCTTATTTTATTTCACTGTTAAGAAAAAAATCATATTAAAAAAAAATGTTCCGTAAGATTTCTCGAACCCTCCCCCCTCCCATATCTTAACAGGGTCATAATATAATATGTACTATATGGACCATCCCTTATCTGATACTTTTAAAAGGAAATAGCTAGGAAATGAGAGGCCCATTCACTAGACATCTTCTTTAAATATTTAAATCAGAAAATGATATCTGTCGTTTTTTTCTCACGGATTTTATAGCCCTGTAGTCTTCATGTTGCTTAGATCAAGAAAGAAATAAAAAATATGATGAAAAAGGATAAGCTGGAAGAAAATGATCTACGGGTAAGAAAAGTAATATGGAAAAGTGTAAGAAGAATGAAATTGCATTTCGGGATACTGTTTCGTGATACTGTTTCGTGAAAGAATCTGCAGAGAATATTTGCACCTGTGGAGGAAAAGAGTTCGTTCCCATTACTCAGCACGGATAACAATTATCCTTCCTACTGCGCAGTCATCCTCGAACCTGTCGTAAACACATATATACTCAAGGTTCGCTGTTCATAACCCGGGCAAAGCGATTGACGTTCTGTTTTAGTACGATAAGCCAACAGTTCAGAATTTCCATTTGAAATGCAAAACTTAAAAGCCAAAATAAAATAAATATATTTAACAAAAATCTCGAAAATGTTTAAAAAAAATTGTACCTCTCTCTCCAAAAGACTCTAATTTATATAAGGGTGTGAAAATAAAAAATTTTATTGTTGCTGAAAACGATTGGTTAAGAAACTGCGTGAATATGACATTTAGAAGCGTTTTTCCGTTTGTATATCTATTTAAAAAGATAAGGAATTCTTCAATTAATTTTGTAATTCCATATTTAAAAATAAGCAATTTATTTGTTAATCAAATTTATTTCTAATTATTTATGAAAATTATTGATACAACAGAATTTTTGTACCACACTACAATTTGTAAAAATTTTGGGTAGCGATAAGAATCAAATTAACGGTACCAACAGTAAAATTTCTTGGTCAGTTTTCATTGATTTATTTTAAAAGATTAATTTTAAGTTTTGAATATTTGAAAATATAGCCAAAAATATTCTAGAAGAAGGTGTGATAATATTTTTAATTTTTTTTTTTAAAGATTTTAAGGAAAACTTCAATTTTTTTTAAAGACATTTAAAAGTGTCAGAAGTTTTGGAAAGATTCGGAAATAATTAAAATTTTAAGAAGATTAAAAAAAAATTCAAAACAAAATTTAGATTTTTTAAGATTTAGAAAAGTGTAAAATATTTCTAGAAGTTTGAAAGGCTACAAGACAATAATACAATTTTCTTACAATTCATAGAAAAACTTTTTTTTTAAAGTTCTCTATTTGTAAAAATAAGGAATGAAAATCATTGAAAAAGTTTTTAAAACATTTCGAAAAATCATTTTTTAAATTTTTAAAGGAAAATTATACAATTTTGCATAATTAAAAAATTGTATAAAAAATTCTAGTAAGCTTAAGAGGTATTTAGAAATTTTAGATTCCTACTAAAATGTTTAAGGATGTTTTGTTTTAACAAATTTTTTAATAGAATCTGGTAGACTTTATGGCGATTTTTTGCATTTTGTTCAAAAAATTATAAATAATTTAAAAAGATATTTAGAAGATTGCGGAGTATCTACAACATTCAGAAAAAATCTTTAATTTATAAATTTCAAATGGTCCGAAATAAAGTACATTTTTGAAAAATGTTTAAATCATTAGACTTCCTTAGGATTTTGAAAGGTTTTAAGAGAATCAATAATAATTTCTCTAGTTTTCTAGAAAAAGAGAATATTTAGAAAGATTTGAAATAATTCTTTAGTTTACAGGATAAATTCAATTCAGTTTAAGCTACATTTAGGAATTTTAGAAGTTTGAAAGATATTAAAAATAATTTAAAACTTAAAAGGATTTTCGAAAATTCATATATTTTCTGCATTCTCTTGCGAGAAATCTGCAATTTTCATCAATCTCTTTCAATCATCTATTTTCAATCATCTTATTCGAATGTTTGTTTGCATCAAAAATTATCTTCTTTAAATTATTAAAAATAACATAAAATATTTAAAATCCTTTCTAAATCTTTTATAATCCTATCTGCTTAAAGTTCCTCAGAATTTTTAAAAAAAGCTTTACATTTTTTTAACATTTTAAATCTCTTTAAATTTGTTTAGTCTATTGAAAATACCTTGAAATCATTTATGATATCGAATATTTTTGAAAATCTCTTTTCATCCTTGGAATATCACAAAAACCATTAATTTTTATTAATTTCTTAAAATCCCAATAAATCTTTGGAATAATATTAAATCCCAATATGCTTCTGTAAATATCATATAAAAACTAAGGAAACACAAAAAAATCAATTAAATAGATTTTATTCTGGAAATTATTTGTTGAATTAATTATATCATTAAGAATAATAATAACTAAATTTTTATTTTTCACGGCTCGAGAATAAATTATTTGTACCCAAAAAATCCGGCTATTTGTAGCGAAATTTCGGTACCTGTAGCCAAGGCCTATGAAATAAGAGCGTCGTTTTTAATCCAGCAAATAATAACTTGTACGGTTATTGTAATTATTACGAATAGAAAAAAATATATTTTATTATGATCTGAACTTAGTTTTTTCCATTCGATTCAAGATCGACTGATTTAAACTTTTTGATTTTTATTTATAAATCATATAAATCGTATCGCACCTTGGATTTTCAGATCTATAAATCTGTCTTAAAATAGAAAACTTTCCATTTTTGTATCTCTGAATTTATTATTATGAACCAGTTCGATTTCGATTTCGCCTTTTGTGATTTTGAGCTAGCAAAGGTCAGGTTACCCTCATAAATTTTCGAAGAATTGCGACTGGTGACTTGAAACCAATTTCCGGTTTTCTGTTTCAGCTCAAGGTTTTGGAATGAGAGTAGTGGGTGGAAAAGGTGGGGCAGATGGCCATTTGTTTGCTCAAATTCTGTTGATTTCGCCCGGGGGACCTGCTGAAAAAGCTGGACTGCAAGCTGGTGATAAGGTACGTTTGAATTTTCAGGATTATTTAAATAAAACTTTTGCAAATTGTAAAATAAAACATTACTTCAATTATTTAATTCTAACAATTATATGCGCGTTAATCATGACATTGTCAATTAATAATATGAAAAATGTATAAAGAAAGATTACTATGATTCCAATTAGGGGGAAAAGTTCAATTAACAGTTGTTCTCTTTGAAACGACCTACAGTTTCTTTTTAATTTTTCACTATTTTGAACCGTTTTATGAGTACCAACAAAATTTGTATTTTTTCGCTACATAGCTTTTTCCCTTTCTTATTTTGACAAAACGTTTACAATTTCACTTAAATGTGATATTTAGGTTGAGAAAATTTTTTTTTTATTTTTCGAAAATTCAACATTATTTTGAAAAAATTACATTTTTCAAATAACGCTTGAACTAGATGTTGGGTGCTATTTCCATGTGGATTCTTCCCGATAGAAATATTATTGACGTTCATTTACTTAAAAAATCTGAATTTGGGCCCTAATCCCCAATTTCGAAATATGTATTAAAAATTTTATCTCTAAATGTGAACATCGTATTCAAAAAATTTTTTAACAGAATTGGAAGTTTCTTAAAAGAGAATAGTACAATCCAAATATAAGCAAGCACTTACTGTAAGTTTGATGCCTTATACTTGGCCTAGGCTGTCAGCAAGGCTGTTAGGTATAAAACTGAGGTATGTAATTAAAAACTTTAACACTAGAAAGGAATCAAAAAATAGTACGAAGGTACTTTTCCTGGGGAATTTTATTCGAAAATTTCGGAAGAATTGAAAAAATTCAGGGATTTCAGATAGTTCAGAATTTTTTAGGAATTCATAAAATGTAGAGAATTTCAGAAATTTCCTGAATTTTTGACATATTCTTCATTCAGGATATTCCGAGAATTCATGGAATGTAGAAAATTCAAGGAATTCAGAGAATTTTTAAGGATTTCCGAGCATTTTCAGGAAAATTCAGATAATTCAAAGAATATAGGAAATTCAGAATATTCAATGATTTCATGAAATACAGAGAAAACAAGGATTTCAGACAATTCAGAGAAAACAAAGATTTCAGATATTAATAGATTTTCGGACTTCGAGGATTTAAGAAAATGTATGTGCTTCTAAGCTTTAATAAAAAAAGGAATCAATTTAAAAAACAGCAATACGGGAAAAACATTTCTCCGAACCAAAATTATGCTGCTGTGTTTTGTATCAGCTGCGAACAAATGTCTACTATTACTATTAATCTTTTGAAAAAATTCTAACACAAGCTTAATGCCACTTTTTTCAAATTCCATATCTTTCAGATAGAACATATCTTTCGAAATGTGATATCTTTTTTCATCAAACCCATATTTTTCTGGACCATTTCTTTTCTCGGTGTATACTCCTGATAATCCTGAAATAGAGACAAATGCTTGCGAGAGAAAAAAAATTCAAGAATAAAATCAAGATTACGTGATCCTTATTTCAGAATTTTGCAGCAAGGGACTCGGAGATAAGATAAGGTTCAGCGTTGGCGCTTCTTATCGTATAGATTTCGTGGATACATCTGGTTCTATTAGTTTTATTTCGAGCCATCCAGAACTCAGAGACTTAGCCCCCGGATAAACTGTCTATAGGGTACAATTATATATCCCGGGACGCAGAATTCGCCCCTGTTTACGACCATTAAATTTCCATAATTCCTTTTCATACCGATCACTTATCATGAGATATCTTCCGCTATTCTCTTATGTAATAAATACAAACTACAAAACTATATTACGCAATATTCCAGATAAAATATTATTTTCAGTCTCTGTAAAAGATGTCCTGTGTCATATCGAGTGTGTATGAATAATTTATTTATTATTTATCTTTAAATAGATTTAGAATGCAATTTTCTGATTTGAAAATTCGACAATTAAGTGTTAGACTAAAGGAAGAGTAAAAAAATTGCATTCAATTAGCTGTTGTTAGACTAATTAGTAATAATGTACTTTTTTTATTTGTTCAAAATTTTTAAATATCGAGAAAAGTACGAAAAAACAGCTTTGTTTTTCAAATTTTTCTAAAGTACTAATAGAACTTATGTGCCGGAATATTTCTGCACAAATAGGACTGAGGCATAAAAAAGGTCAAAATATGCGCTGTTTTAGTAGGACAGAACAAAATTAATAAAAACTCCCCCAAAAATTTGTTCAAATTTTTTTTTACAATTTAGTACTTATAGCTCGGATATTTAGTCTTTGTATTTAGAATGCCTGAATGAAACTTTATCAAAAATATCAATTTTAGATCACAGTATTTATATACGTCTTCGTATTCTGAATTTCCTACTTAATCAAGTATAGGTAAAGATTAAGTTGCTCAAAACTATTTAGGCTTTGAGGTACACATTCTCATCGTGATACTCGCGCTGCGCGCTCGATTTATGACAGACATTTGTAAATGTATATTTTCTGAACCAGCTGCAAATTAAAAAAAACTACAATCCTCTTTTCATAAATTTTTATCTATCTCGCTTTATTATTCTAAGAATATTATATCTGTTTTCATATTATTTTTATGGATAAAGCAAAATATCCTAAGTCTTCTTTTCTGTTTTTTTACGTATCTCACACCTTTCGGCGTAATATTGGAATTTTCAATTATCTGCCTATTACTTAAAAATAAATAAAAACAAATTTACGAATCCTATTGGAAAATGGTTAAAAGACATTTTGTAGGATTTTTCAAAAGCTATAATTTCTTTTTGAGACTTCTTTTCGTAGTTTTCGTCGTTTGGCTATTCTGATACTTTCTCAATCATAAATGATGAGAATGTAGTAAATGATTACAAATTTGTATCCCTTTTTTTGGTGAATAAATTTTTCTATCAATTTGTTTTTGTACCTTTTGTCATTTTTCCACAAATTTTTCATTTTTTTAATGCCATTTTTATGATTAAAACTGAAACTACATCTTCTATCAAAAAGTGATTCATAAGAAATTTGTAGCTCTTTTTCGGGCAAACAATTTTTGTTAAATTATTTTTTTTCGTCACGTCTGTCGATTTTCCACAAATTTTATATTTTTTTATTTTCAATGTTATTTTTCGCGAATAAAACAAAAAGTACGCGTCCTATCAATAAGTGATTAATAACGAATTTGTAGATCTTTTTTGGTATCACAATGTTTGTTATTTCATCTTTTTTCGTATCCTGTCTAGTTTTACCAAAGAAATTGAATATTTTATTTTTCATTATTTTTTGTGCAATCAAAATTTGAATTTTCGATTTTTCAAGAAAATTGGTGTGGAAAACATGGTGTGGTCAAGTTTACGACAATTCTAATACTTTCTCAATCATAAATGATGAGAATGTAAAAAGAGGATTTGAGCAATTAGCACAAATTACCATTTTTATGAAAAAATTGGCTGAAATCATAAAAAATGCTATTTTTATTTTTAATTTTTGCCACTCTCTTGATATTGCTATGAAAATCATAAACTTTAAACAACAAATAACAGAAAAAAATATTTAGCTTTTGAATTTTTGCCATTTCTTAAAATCTCTATTTAAATCATAACATTCCACCAATAAAATAGCTTTCATGAACGGATAAAGTGTGTTCAGTAACATACACTATATTTTACAGAATTTTTCACAAAACAAAATATCAGAAATTGCCATCTAAAACCATTGCAACTAGTGCAAAAGTTTACTATCGGGAATTACAATTTTCAGATGCATTTATACCTTCATGACATGACAAGAAAGACAATTTGAACATAGCACTCTTCAACACTATTTTAAAATGGTAAGACTTACCTGGACAATGATCTACAAAACACTACGTAAACATAGTAAAAAATTGAAAAAATAGATATATCATATTGTTTACCATTTTACATGGCAATAACTGAAAGGTAGATTTATATACTGACGCGTATGATTTCCAAATATTAAAGCGTACCATTTAGCGTGTTTTCCAGTGTGATTGAAAAAAACAAAAAAATTATATATATTTTTGAATTTAATTCGATCTCAATTTTAAAATTATTAAAACAGAATATTTTGCTGTTTTTACTTACATTTTTTAATGTTTCCAAGCTGTGTTACTAAGTATCATGCCGTTTCTCACAATTCCAAAATCTTTCACTACTTCGTATATAAGGAATCTTCAAACCTCTTCTCTCAGCGTGATTTGCGTGCGTTGTATGTATATGTATGCGTAGTATGTATATAAGGATAGGTTAAGTTTTAGCAGTTACCTCAGCGAATGTTTTGATCTACAGTGTTATGTATGCAAATATGAATAATGATAATTATAATATGTGTAATTTATGTGATATAAAATTGTGCAGTGTGAATTGACGGTGATTCACGACGGGTTAAAGAACTTCTACTTTTCGTATTTTTTGTCCGTTTCATTCTTTTCAAATGACTCAGAATTTTTAGTATAAACTTCAGAAAAAGTTTGAAAAATTTAATTTTTTAACTTTGAATGTTATTTTGTACGATTCAAACCAAAACTACGTGTCCTATACAAAATTATTCATGACAAATTGGAATGAGTTTTCACTATTTTTTTAAAGAGCAACTCTTATCAATTTATGTTTTTCATAGCTTGTGTCATTTGTCGAAAACTTTTATTTTTTATTTTTAATGTGGTTTTTTACGACTAAAAACAAAAACTACTCGTCCTATTGAAAAGTGATTAATGACAAATTTATAGATCTTTTCAGGGCGCGCAATTTTTGTTAATTTATTTTGTTTCGTATCTTGAATAGTTTGAGCGCAAGATGGATTTTTTTATTTTTCATTATTTTTTGTATGATCCAAATTTGGATTTCCAACTTTTCGACAAAATAAAAAAATTGTCATGATAATCTTATCATGATAATCTTTCTTGACTTTTTTTCATATCATGCGTTGTTTGGCTTACAATGTTCACATTGTTTTTTTTATTTTGCAAATGTTATAACTCAGATAATTTTCTGTTTATCGAAAAAAGTCATAAAGATAAATTTTTCGAGTTTCTGAGTATTACAAATAGTGTACGTCGAATTTGTAAGTCTTGAAAAAAAATAGTCTCGGATATTTTAAAAATGGACTCACTTCTTGAATTTTCATCCAACTACAGACTAAAGACTACGGGCTACAGACTACATATAGGCCGACAGATTGACTACAGGCAGACAGATACCTTCGTAAAAATCGTTTTTTTCTGGGGGTTTTTAAAACATGGAGATTTCATGAAAAGCGAGAAAGTGAAATTTTACATCAAACCAATACCTTCTTATTAGGATGAGAATGTAAAACACATTAACATATGTTTCGACACCTATTTTTTCGTTCCCATAATACCTTAAGCGCTTGCAAATCCAAAGAACCTTAATAATAATTTAAACCTCTTAAATTATGGAAATGTATCTCTGAAATACAATAACTATTTCCGGCATCAAAATATTTGTAACACGAAAAAAGCAATGCTTCTGAATATTTAATCTGGAAAAGGATTTCCTCTTGATATCATATTTAGTATTGGGAGGAAAATCCTCACTTGAAAATAAGGTAAACAACCAGGTTCGCAGTAGGGCAAATGTTCCGTTAGTCGGAGAAGTGTGG
>JAWWLR010000149.1:24523843-24535696 GCA_035041075.1 Acraspis erinacei
TACTCCAAATTAAAACAACTTCTCAGTATTAAGAAGCAAAATTAAAAAAAAAAATTTGTATCAGGTATTGCCCGAAGGTGACCGACAGATTAGGTCGAAACGTCGCGAGATGTAGAATTTTCATATTTTAATTAAATTATTGACTCGGATTTCCTTGTCTTTTTATTTTTCAAACTTGAACGTAAGACCGAAAGAAGGGAATGAACTAATGTTCATATTAAGTTGATTTTTGTCAATTATACTTTTCGAAATTCAACCATTTCAATTTTAATTGCAAAGTTTAAACTTATAATATGGAAAAATTGAGAATTTTTTTTTTTTGAAAGTTCAGAATGCTAAAGTTGAAACCATTAAAAAATGAAGAAATGGTACAATTTTTCAATCGAATTTTTTTTAACTGAGCTTGAAATGTCGAACTTTTTGCAATATTTTTCGAATAAAAAATCTCCCTTTTAAAATTTAACATTTTGAAAATTAAGTTTTGCGACCACCCAGATATAATAAATCTTGTTAGTAATTTATTTCCCATGTATTTAATTTTTTTACTTACTCCTGACGATTATATTTTTTGTTAAAAATTTTATTATTTGGTTAAATATTCAACAATTTTGTTAAAAAGTATCCTGTTTGGAAATTAGTATATTTTTGGTTGAAAATTCATCTATTTTGTTAGAAAATTTAACTGAAAATTGGTTTTAGTAGAAATGTCATCTTTTTTGAAAAAATGTAACTTTTTAGTTGAAAATTTAACTATTTGATTGAACGTTGAAAATTTAAGTTTTTCATTCATGGTTCAAATTTATCTGGCTTAGTTGCAAATTAATCTTTTTAGATAGAAAACTAATATTCTTAGTTTTAATAATCCCTTTTTTTATTTAAAAATTTAACTTTTTAGTTGAAAATTCATCTTTTCGGGTTGAAAATTTAACCGTTTTACAGAAAATTGGTCTTTTTTACTTTAAAGTTCGAGCATTCTTTATTAACAGAAAAATCTTTATTTGATCAAAATTATTGTTCATCATTCAAGAATCGCCTTTTTGGTTTTAGAATTAATCTCTTGTTAGAAATTTCATCTTTTTTACTGAAATATTAACTATTACATTTTTTGGTTGAAAATTCGTCTTTTAGGGTTGAAAATTCAACTATTTTTGTAAAAAAATCTAACTGAATCTTTCGTGTTAGTGCACAAATTCATTCGTTTTAGTAGAAATTTAATCTTTCTTGGATACAAATTAATCCTTTTTGGTAGAAATTTCATCTTTTTTTTAATAATTGACGGTTTTGTTGAAATTTTTTTTTTTTTTGTGGTATGAACTATTATTTTTGTTAGCTGATCATTCATTTTTTGTAGAAAAATTCCACTTTTCGGGTTGAAAATACAAATGTCTTTGAAAAATATTTATTTTTCGCCTGAAAATTGTACTATTTGGTTGAAAATGCAACTGTTTCTAATTGAAGTCTAATATTTTTTTATCTAAAATTCGGCAATTTGGTTTAAAATTAATCTTTGTATGTAGTAAATTCTTCTTTTCAAGTACAAAATGCAAGTTATTTGGTTAAAAATGCAACTATGTTGTTTAAAATTGAATTATTTTGTTGAAAATTTAAGTATATTGTGGAAAATTGAAGTTTTTTGTTAAACCTCCAAGTACTTTCTTGAAAATGTAACTGTTTTTCTTTGCAGTTTACTATTTTTTGTTTAAAATTTCCATTATTTGGTTGAAAATTTATCTTGGGAGATTGAACATTCAACAATTTTATAACCAATTTTAATATTTTGTTGAAAATTAAACTTATTTTTGGGTTAAAAAGTAATTTTTTTTGGTGGATTAAAAATTCGTCTTTTATGGTGGATAACTAATATTTTCTGGTTAAAATCAATGAAATTTTTAATCTTAAATTTTTTTATTCTGTTTTCAACTCTCTTCTACAAAAAAGTATTTTTTGTTGTAAATGCAACTATTTCGTTAAATTTGTTTTCTTTTGTTGAAAATTCAATACTTACTTAAAAAATTCGATTATATTGTTGATAATTTAATTACTTTGTTGAAAATTCAAGCATTTTGCTCAAAAGTAATCTTTTCGTGGAAAATTCAAATGGTTTTTTTTAGAAAATTCTTCCATTTGGTTGAAATCTGTCTAGTTACAAGACTAAAATGCTGGTCTTTGAATATTAATTGTCAGGGAAGAGGAAAAATGTAGGGAAATTTGAAAAATAATTTTTGCGCCCACCCTGATAAATTTCCATTAGCCAAGACTTATCTACTTTTTTCAGACTTCTCATTAAACGTGAATGAGGATTCAAAATCGGAAGATGCGCAAAATCAGTCACAGCCAGAAAATCAAACGCCCTTTTCCCTCTTAAAAATAAAGTCCAAAGCGGTAGCTGAGACTAAATTTTCCTGGACTGGATCAGAACAAAGTGTCTTTCGAGCTTTACATAAAGCTTTCCCTGGAAATCCGTGTGCTTTAGCTCAAATTATGTTGACCAAAACATGCCAAGAAGTTTACAGATTCGCTCAAAAGGATTCATCTGATATTCCAGCTGTTGAGAGTTTAAAGGACATGACTCCTCCGAGAAAGAAGAAGAAGAAGCATCGTCTCTGGTCTGTTCACTGCAGGAAAATACAACTCAAGAAGGATTCTGGTAAAATTAGAAAGAGGCATTTGAAGGAAAAAAAATGAAAAAGAGAAATTCTTTTAAGAGTTTATTAAAGTTCAAATTGATCAATTTCCTTTTCAGGAGCGAATCACGTACACAACTACTCCCCCTGCGACCATCCAAATCGACCTTGCGACAATTCATGTCCTTGTATCCAAGCGCAAAATTTCTGCGAGAAGTTTTGTCAGTGCAGTAGTGAGTGCCAAAATCGATTTCCTGGATGCAGGTGTAAGGCTCAATGTAACACCAAACAGTGTCCTTGTTACTTGGCTGTGCGGGAATGCGATCCTGACTTGTGTCAAACTTGTGGCGCAGATCAGTATCGTATTGCCAAAATATCCTGTAAAAATGTCAGCGTTCAGCGCGGACTCAGTACGTATATTTTTTTGAATTTAAGAAATTTAAATCAGATTGAAATCAATTTTAAAATCCTATTTAACGTCCAATAATCAAATTAATTTATAGAATTCTTGAAAATATAACTAGTTATCCAACAACGAAATTTGGACAACCAGTATAACATTTTCTTATTGTAATTTGAAAAAAGATCCTGTTTATAAAGAAACTTGTTTCTACCTGCTCACATTTTTCTTACCTTGATAATAGTGCTGCATGAGTACCGAAAAGTTTTTTTTTAAATTATGATTTGATAATAAGAAAAATAAAAAAGACGAAAGAAATAAAAAAAAGAGAAGAAAGGATTGGTTGCCTTCTCATTTTTCTTTCCTATTTTTTCTTTTTGTATTATTATTTTTCTGTTTTAGGAAAATTGTTATTTTTTTAAGAGGATCTTTTTTTCAAATTACAAGAGGAAATAGGAATTTTTGAATACCAGGTAATTATTGAAATATCATCATTCGGTGATGATGAATAATATATTTATGAATGTCTGTTAAATATCATTTAACGAGTTTTCAACAAAATAGTTCAATTCTTATCTAAAATGAATTACTTTTCAACCAAACTGTAGCATTTTTAAACTAAAATTTTAATTTTGTACTGAAAAATACGAATTTTTAACCAAATGCAATAAATTTCCGTTAAACAGTTGAATTTTTAACCAAGACGATTAAGAAGACAAATTTCCAACAAAATACCATACCAATATAAAGGTATTTTTTAAAAATAGTTAAATTTTCCACACAAGAAAAATGAAATTTTTAACAAAGTAGTTCCACTTTAAAAAAAAGTAATTGAATTTTCAACCAAAGTATATGACTTTTTAATAACTTTGTTGAATCCTCAACCAAAATAGGTGCATTTTTAACATTAATAAATGAATTTTCAACAAGAACGTTAATTTTTAACCAAATATATGAATTTTCTACCAAAAAATTAATTTTCTTCAAAAAAGTTAATTTTCAGCCAACTAATTGATTGTTCTACTTGAATTAGTTGAATTTGTAGGCTTAAAGACGAATTTGGCACGAAGCATTTGAGTTTTCAATCTGAAATTATGAAATTTTAATAAAGAAAGTAATTTTGAACGAAACAGTTGAATTTGGTTGAATTTGCAAACTAAAAAGAAGGGTTTCATACAAATTCTCAACAATAACAGATTAACTTCTACTAAACAGTTGAATTTTTAACCAAAAAGTATTAATTTTCAACAAAAAATACGATTTTCCTAGAAAACTGTTTAATTGATAACATGGATCTATGAATTTTCAACGAAAAGTTTAATTTTCAATCAAATAGTTTAATTTTGCACACAAAAAAAATGCATTTCCGCCCCCCCCCCCCCCCCCAAGTTTACTTTCAACCAAAAAGTTAAATCTGCTGCCAAATTGGTCAAATTTCCAGTAAAAAGGACAAATATGTTCTACCAAAGAGATGAATTTTTAACATGAATATATGAATTTTAAACAAAAGAATTTAATTTTCATCCAAACAGGTGTGTTTCCTACAAAAAAATTATATTTTCAACCAAAAGATTAGATTTCTACGAAAATTTTTTTTAAAACTGAAACCACGTTTTTTTTTAATTTTTTTGTAAAAAAGGCAGTTTTTAATTAATTTTTTAGTTGAATTTGTAAACTAAAAAGACTAATTTTCTACAAAGCAGTGGGATTTTCAAGTCAAAAGACATTTATATTTTACGAAATAGTTGAATTTTAAAATTAATAAATAAATTTTCAACGAAGTAGTTGAATTTTCTACTCCATTGTTAAATTTTAAGCTAAAAGACCAATTATGTACAAAACAGTTGAGTTTTCAACCTAAAAATATGAATTTTCCACAAAAAAGTTAACTTTCAAAAAAGTTAATTTGGAACTACATAATTGAATTTTCCAACAAATTGGTAAAATTTCAAGCTAGAATGATATATTTTCTAAGTTTAAAAAAATTAAATTTTTACCATGAATATATGAATTTTCAACAAAAAAGTTAATTTTCATTCAAAGGGATGTTTCCTACAACAAAAATTTGCATTTTTAACCAATAAAAGATTAGATTTCTAAGAAAAAACAAAACGATTTTAAAACAAAAACAAAGAATTTTCAACAAAAGTATTGAATTTTCAACTAAGAAAGATTATTCAGTCAAGAAGGAACAAATTCAACTAAATTATTGCATTTTTTACAAAAAAAAAGTTAATTTTCAACAAAAAATGTACTTTGTAACTATATATTTGAATTTTCTATTAAAGTGTTGAATATTTAAGCTAAAACCACGATTTTTCTAACGAAACTTTTGAGTTTTCAACCAAAAAATATGAATTTCAAGAAAAATGCAAATTTTTAACGAAGTATTCGAATTTTGTACCAAATTCTTGAATTTGCGAACTAAAAAGACGAACTTGCTACAATAGAGATAAATTCGTAACCCGAATATATGAATGTTTAACAAAATACTTGAATCTTCAACCAAGACAGATTAATTTTTTACCAAACAGCTGTATGTAGAAACAATAAAAGATTGAATTTCTACTATTTTTAAACCAAAATAGCGAATTTTGAACAAAAGAGTCGAACTTTTAACCTGCAAATATGAACTTGCAACTTGCAACTTCAAAGAAAAAATTTTAATTTTCTACGAATTATTAAACCTGAAAAAATCTAGAAAGACCTTCAAATAATTGAGATTGGCAGGGAATTTTTTTCCAGTATTTGAGTAATGGGCTGAAAACTGCAACGTTCTTAAATTAATATTATTTTAAAATAAAGTAATTTACAATCGCTGATTATAATTTATTTTTTATTTTCAGATAAGCACTTACTGATGGCTCCGTCCGACGTTGCGGGCTGGGGAATTTTCCTCAAAGAGTCTGCAGCTAAAAACGAATTCATCTCGGAATATTGCGGGGAAATTATAAGCCAAGATGAAGCCGACAGACGAGGAAAAGTCTACGACAAATATATGTGCAGCTTCTTGTTTAATTTAAATAATGGTAAGTTACATTTGTATAAACTATTTCCCTTTTTTTTAATAAATTCACTTTTCTACCAGTTTTAATTAATTAATTACTTAAATTGTTTGCAGACTTTGTTGTTGATGCCACGAGAAAGGGAAATAAAATAAGATTCGCAAATCATTCCATAAATCCCAATTGTTATGCCAAAGTTATGATGGTTAATGGCGATCACCGAATCGGAATTTTTGCGAAGAGAGCAATTCAACCTGGTGAAGAACTGTTCTTCGACTACAGGTAATATCACTATTAGAATACTATTTTTTTTTTAATTCAGAGAATTTTCTCGAGAGTGTGCTTAATTTTTTTCTTCGAATTATAATATAAAATTGAATCAGAATGATTTTTCATTTGTAAAAGTAGCTTTCGATCATTGTATTTAACTATTTTGTTGAAAATTCATCTTTTCTTTTGTTTGAAATTAATTTTTTTAATTTAAAATTTAAATGGTAATTTTTTTGTTTTTATAGTAGTTTTTCTAGATTTGGTATTTTGTTTAAAAATCGTTATTTTTGTAGAAAATTAATCTTCTTGGTATAAAATTAATTGTTTTGCTTGAAAATTGAAAAGTTTGTTTACTATTTTTTCCCTCTCTTGACTAAACAGATTTTTAGTTGAAAATTCAAATCATGTTCAAAAGCCGTATTTCTTTTTTTTTTATTGAATTCAACTGTTTTTTTTTAAAGAAAAATTATAATCGTTTTTGGTTCAAATATAAACTACTGCATTTTTCGTTCAGACTTCAAATTTTTTATGATGAAAATTGAATTTCTTGGTTGGAAGTTAAACCCTTTTGTTAAAAATTAATTTTTTATTGAATATTTAAATATTTCAGTTCACCATATTAGTTGAAAATTCGCCTCCTTTGTTGAACATTAATTGTTTTAGCTAAAAATTCAACTATTCCATTTTTCGTTAAAAAAATTATTTTTTTCCTTTTAAATTTCGTCTTTTTGTATGAAATAAATCTTCCTGGCTTGAAAATTCAATTACTCTAGTTAAAGATTCATAGGTTTTGTTCAAAATTGATAAATTTGTTTGAAAATGTACCATTTTTTTTTACTTTTTCTTTGTTTTAAAAATTAGTTTCATTTCGATCATTTTCGTTGAAAATTCATATCTCTTTGTTTAAAAATTAATTTTTTTAACTGAAAATTTAACTATTCCATTTTTAGTTGACAATTTATCTTTTCTATTTAAAAAGTCATACATTTAATTGAAAATTCGACTTTTTTGGTGGACATTATTCTTTTTCGTTAAAAATTCAACTATTCCAGTTGAAGTTTCATCATTTCATTTTAAAAATCGTCAGTTTTTTGGTTGAACATTAATTTTTTAACTGAAAATTTAAATCTTTCATTTTTGGTTGAGAATTGATCGTTTTTACTTAAAATTTCAACTATTTCGTTGAAAAGTTATGGTTTTTTGTTATAAATTCAACTATTTTGTTAAAAATTGATGTGTTTAGTTGAAAAAGTCTTTTTTTGGCGGAAAATGAATCTTCTTCTTGGAGAAGTTAATCTTCTGGTTTGGAAATTTATCTTCTTGGTTTGAAAAATAAATTATTTTAGTTCAAGATTCATCATTTTAATTAAAATTTCATCTCTATGGTGAACATTAGCTTTCTTAACAGTAACTTTTACTAATTCATTTTTGGTTTATGATTGATCTTTTTTAGTTGAAAATTCACATTTTCTATAGAAATTAATTGTCTCAAAATTAATCGAATCCAAATTGGTATTTTTTGACAGAAATTAATCTTGCTGAATGAAACTTCAACTATTTAAGTTGAAGATTCATAATTTTAACTAAAAATTCATCAGTTTGGTTAAAAAATAATTTTCTTACCTGAAAATTTAACTATTCCATGTTTGATTGAGAATGGATAACTTTTAGTTCAAAATTAAACTATTTGATTGAAAAATTCTCTATTTTTTTATATTCATCGATATTGTTGAAAGCTCTGGTATTTTTTAGAAAAATTATATTTTTTTGTACAAAATTAATCTTGTTTGAAAATTCATCACTTTGTTTGAAAATGTAACTATTTTTTTGGAAAATTAGTTGATTTTTTGTTGTTGTAAAAATTAATATTTTTTAAAGCTGTAAATGGAACTATTCCACTTTAATATTCCATCATTATAGTCGAAATGGTTAATAATTTATATTTTTTAGTTGGCAATTATTGTATTTTGTTGAAAATTCCTCATTTTTGGAAGAAATTAATCTTCTTGTTTAAAAATTCAAGTACTGCAGTTAAAGATTCGTCCTTTTAGTTTAAAAAACGCCAGTTTGGTAGAAATTGTTTTTAACTGAAAACTTAAGTATTTGATTTTTGGTTGAAAATTTAACTATTTGGTTGAAAATTGGTATTTTTTAGTTGAAAATTACACTATTCGGTTAAAAATTCATCTATCTTGTTTAAAATGCAATATTTTTGCTTGAAAAGTTAGGAATATCTTTTAATATAATTTTTAAAGGTTTCTAAATTAAATATATTAATCGTACTATGAAAAATTACACGTGTAAATACGCCCTGAATATAACTTTTGATATTAAATCATTAATCAGGGTAATACGCGAATCAGGCAGCCAGGAATTTCAAAGAGATTTTAATTTTAACTTTCTTTTTTCAGATACGGACCCACAGAACAACTGAAGTTCGTCGGTATCGAGCGTGAAATGGAGTTTTTATAGTATTATAATATATAAGTTTACAAATTTTAGAAAAGTACGTGACTTTTCTTAATAGTGTATTATTGGAAATAAAAATAAAATTTCGCTTATCTGTACTTTTATAATTTTAGTACTTATAAGAACTTACATTAGGGTGCTTATGATTTATTCTTGGTGGCCTTTTTTTTAATATGCCCCCCCCCCCAGTTCTTTTCGAATACATAAAAAAAATGATCTCCAAATTTGAGACAAATCGGATTTTTTTAAACCCATGAGTTTTTTATTTTTGTAATCTAAGCACCGAAATTGATATATTTTTCAGAATTTATGAGTTTTTTAACCAGCGATAGGAGTAAAATAATTTAAATAATTCCATAATTATTTAAATATTACCTGTTTGTTCAAGTACATAGTTTCCCTCGAAAAATCAGGAGTTACATTCCGTTTTACCGAAATTTCTGACAGATTTTAATATTTTAAATTAATCATTTGTTTTCTAAGAATACTTCTAAATGAAACTTAAATAAATAAATTGTTTAAACATTAAAAAATGTAGGTGTATGCTTAGAAAACAAAATAGTACATAAAAATATGACGTCACTTAACAACTGGAAAAAATAAATTATTTAAACAAAATAAAATAGTTTGAGAAATGAAATGTTCCTCCTGATGTTTTTAGGTATTTTTTAAGTAATATGAAATTATTTAACAATTTTGAACAAATAAATAGTAATATTATTTTAGAATACTTTTAGTTTAAAGAATACTCGTATAAAAGTTTTCGTAAAATGTTCTTCTCTTTAAAATTTTGTATAGAATATTCAAATAATAATTATTTTACAAAAATGTGATATTTTCGTATTTTTACTAGTGTGATTCTGGAGAAAAAATTTTTTTTCACTTTCACAGAAATAAGTCCTAATGGTAACATAAAATTCACTACATATTTTAATGAGTTTTCTAACGACAATGTTTAAATTTTTTAAAGCAAAATTAAAGAATTATAAAACTACAATGTTATTGGAAAATTTTTATTTTTACTACAGTATTTAAAAATAATGCTTTCACTTTTACAGAAATAATTTTTTAGTGGTAACAGAAAACTCAGTACATGTTGATTTGAAAATTAGGATTAAAAAAAAAGAACAAAATTTAAAGAAAATTCTTACATAAGGAATTAAAGCAAAAAGTTTTTGTTATCAAAAACACGTTGCTATACAACTTTTTAAAGAAAAATCTGTTTAACCGTAATGTTTATTGGCAATTTTTATTCTAACTACAGTGTTAATTTTTCATTAAATGTTCGTCTACAAGGTAAAAATTTTGGTAAACGAATGTTTTAATAATTATGTAACTATAATGTTTTTGATAATTTCGTATTTTTACCAGACTTGAATTTTGAAATGAAAATGCATTTTACTGTCACAGATATAATTTATCAAGATAAAAAAAATTGGTTACTTAAAACTATTTTTTTCGTACCAAAAAATGGTTTCAAGGGTATTTTCATACAACAAGAATGTTAAAAAAAATTTACAACAAACCTAAGTCGCTAAAAAATAATTTCAAGAGTTTTACTGACCTCAATGCTTTTTGACAACCTAAAAAAATTGTTTACTACATTGAATGTGTTTTCACCAAATTCAGTCTGCTAAAAAAAATGTTGAAAGAATATTTCAAGAGATATTAATCAAATAAAATGCAAGGCAATTTTAAATTAAGGAATTTTATATAATAATTGCTGAGAGATTATATTGACCTTCAAAAATAAATTTTGTAGAAATTTTGGATGTAAATTGTTGGCTTTAAGGTCAGATCAATTGAAACTAATTAAGTTTCAAATGTTTCGACACGCAATGGTGGCAATCATCAGTGAGTTTTATTAAATCTGTGAAAAGTATACAATATCTTGTAGCTTCGCAGTTTGACAATTGGAAGTATTATTCTTTAATTAATATCTCAGTTGTTAAATTATAAAAATTACTTAAATTTAATTTAATTAATAACTTGATAAATCTTGCCGTATTCTTAAAACATTATTTTATTTTAACGAAGTGCAATTGATGAAAAAACAATACCAATTTAGTAGAAAAAGATTTGTGACCAATTCTTCATTATATTTTAAAAACATTGCAACAAAAAAATCTTTACAAATTATTTTTTAATTTTTTTAATTTAATTTAATTTTAATTTTTATGTTATTTTTAAAAAAAACTGTTTGTACGAAAAAATAACTTTCAACGCAATTGCTTGTAGCAAAGAAATAATGTAAGTATCAATAATGAATTGTAAAAAACCTTTTGCAGATGTCAATTATTGTATAGTAGGCAAATATTATTATTATTATTATTATTGCACCATTAACCCATTTCCCTTTAGGGTTAGGCGTGACTGTTAGGGTTATAGAATTTTTAGATTGATCTAGAATTCTCGTATTATTTATTTAAATAACACGCTAGTTCCGCAACACTGCTGCGACCCAGGTTGCTGATCAATCTCTCCATCAAACATACTTTAAATAAGTTTTCGCAATAATAAGAATACCAATATTGTGAATAAACATTGCATTTGAAGAATTATTAATTCAAAAAAAATTTCCCCTTCATTTCTCGTACACAAATTTTGCTTTGAAAAAGTTTGATCATTCCGAAACTGTTTCAATTTTAAAAATAGAATAATTTCAATAATCACAATGTATAATGAAAAAAAAAATTGCCAAAGTAAGATTGCAGTTGTATATAATATTTATTTGATTATGCTTTTAAATTCAAACATTCTAGCAAAATAATTCGTGAACATATGTAAAAATTTAAAATTATTAAACAAATTTTTTATGAAATTGATTATTTAATGTTCTATGAAAATTAATGAAATACAATTTATTCTTCAAACATTGTATTGTGACATAATTTGGTAAAAAACAAATATTTACATTGCCAAAACACGCAGCCAATTGATAATTAACACTGTTGCAAAGTTACTAAACTGAAAAAACTATATTTTTTTATTGAAAAAATATTTTTTTAACTGTTTCTTTAATGAAAACCTTTTTTCTTTATTTTATATAACTTTTTTTATATTTCTATGCGGAAAACTATATTTT
>JAWWLR010000149.1:24557783-24568127 GCA_035041075.1 Acraspis erinacei
TCTTAAAAAAGGAGAAAAATGAGGAATTCTTTAAAAAGTGGAAAAGGAGCAAAGAGGGAAAAGAGTGTGAAATCTGAAAGTGATTTTCATACTTACTAAGCTATTATTGAATTGCGTTATTGCAGGGATATGTTTCGACAAATTTCTAAACTTTGTCAAAATTTATCACCAAATAACGTACTGAACGTTATCGAAGTTCGTGACATTATTACTTCCACCTCACCCCCTTCTACCCTGTTACCAACTGTAAAGTTCAATAATTACTCAATAAATTTAAAAATCACTTTCATATTTTAAATTTCATACTTTTCTCGCTATTAACTTTTGTTTAAGAATTTTTTAAACCCAAGTATTTTAGTAAAAATTCATCTTTTATGGATCAAGATTCATTTCCTTGTAGAAAATTGAACTATTCCATTTTTATAAAATTATTCTTGTTTGTTAAAAAATCATATTTTTAGTTGAATTCTAATATCATTATTGAAAATTAATTTTTTTCACCATTTCGTCTTTTTTAGTAGAAAAATAATTATTTTTTGTCGAAAACGCATACTTTTCAGTTGAAATAAACTGGGTATTATTTTTAATTCAAATCTTTCTTGGTTGAAATATGAATTATTACATATTTCGTTGATAATTCATCATTTTTTGGATCATTTATACCTTTGGGTCAAAAATTCAATAATTTTGTGGAAAATATTATTTTGTTTATAATCGTTTTTATTTGTATGATTAAAACGAAAACTCGTCTCCTATAAAAAAAGTGATTCATAACAAATTTGAAGCTCTTTTTTGGGTAAACAATTTTTGTTAATTCACCTTTTTTCGTATCCGTCCTAGTTTTGCCAAAAAAATAGAGTTTTGGATTTTTCATTATTTTTTGTGCAATCAAAATTTGAATTTTCGATTTTTTAAGAAAATCCAAAAAGTTTTTATGATAATCTTGAAGGGCTATCAAAACGCAATGTTTTTCCTTGACTGACTTTTTTTAATGTCGTGCGTATTTTGGCTTAAAATTTTGATTTTCGATTGATTTTAAAAACTTTGAAAATGCTATAACTCTAAGAATTTTTTTATCGAAAAAGTCGTTAGGATAAATTGTCCGTATTTTCTAATACTATAAATATCCGTATAAAGAATTTGCAAATTCAGAAAAAAAGTCGTCTCAAACATTTTCAAAATGTGCTCACTTTTGGAATTTTTATCGAAAATTGCTGGTTAACGAACTCATCTTTTCTTTTGAGACCTATTAAAATTGTGGTAAAGATGGATTTGAGCCGTTCATTTTTTCGAGAGTTATCGTGTTTACGGACGGACGGCCGGACGGACAGACAGACGCCAGCGTAAAAACTTAATTTTCGTATTCAGAGGGTCACGAAACGTGGAGATCCGTTGAAACATGGTGGTGTCAAATTTCCGACAATTCTAATGCTTTATCAATCATAAATGATGATAAGGTAAAGAAAATTACTGCCACGATATTGAGTTGCTAAATTGGGAGAAAACGGGTTTTCAAAATTTTTTTTGGATAGCGACTAAGAATCTATTTTTCAATTTAAAAAAATAATAAAAACTTGCTTCCAAGATATTTGGAGGATGAATAAAAAATAGAAAAGCTTGTGTCCATAAAAATGTCTTCTTTTCCGGTAAAATAAATATTTAGTGTGACGATATCGCACTGTAAGAGTCGATTTTTATCTGAAAGGTCTATACAAAAAAGAAAGGTATTTTCTAGAAAATGAAGATTTAGGATCTTAGGTTAGAATTTGATTCATACTTTAGCGCTAAAATAAGAGGAAAATAGTTTTATTTCATAATTTTTTCTTAGAAAAAATAATGATTTAATATTTTAATGTTTCTAAAAACCTATATGGATAGGGACATGGTCAGAAAAAAGTCTTTTAAAAGGTTTAGAGGTTAGGCAATTAAAAAGAAAGAAGATAAAGTTGGTACACGAAGAGAAATTTCAAGAGGTTAATTCACGGAAGCGCCTAAAGATTTTAGGCCTAATGCTTAAAATTTCGAGCCCATGCTTTAAGAGCAAGGGTTCTGAGATCTTAGTTCTCGCGCCAAAGCGTAACAAAATCAAGGAGTAGTGCCGTGAACTAATCTCCCGAAATTTCTCTTCGTGTAGACATGTACATTTAAATTAACAATCTTTTTATGACTACACTAGCAATATTATACGTGCGTTATAGCACGCGGGAAATACCCAGTGGACACGAAATTTACAAACGTTCTTAGAAAGTCCTAAAAACGTTTTTAGGGCGCAAGGTTTAAAAGACGTTTTCAGAACGTCCAAAAAACGTTCTAAGTCACGAGAAAAAACGTTCAAGGCCCCAAATACGCCCTAAAAATGTCTTTAATACATCGCATGTTTTTAGAACGTTATTTGGCCTAAATCAGAACGCTCTTAGGACGTTCTAAAAACGTCTTGGGACATTCGTGCCTACTGTGTACAGAATTATATACAAACATAAAACAATGTTAATATGATGGAAAACTGACAAAAAATTCTCATTATCTTTGTTAGTATATACAATTTCAGCAATGATGCTATATTTTCTAACAAAGTTTTATTGGCATTTTATAATTGATTAATCTGTAAGAGCAAGAAATTAATTTTCAACATGAAAAGAGATTTCACCTCTTTATAGGTACACACTTCGTACCTTAATTAAACATTTTTATGTCATATTTATATATTAGAATCAAAGATTGAAGTTTAATTAAGAACATCCATTGATACAAAAAGCGTTCGTTGTTTAATATTTATAATTATTTGAGGATTTTTCATTATAAATTAGATATTCCAACAGTAGATAACCAACAGTAAGATAATCACATGATCGCGAAAAATTTTCCTGTCAAAATTGACATCTCTGCGACTGTCTCACAGTTATACATTTGCTATGTCAAACATGCTATGTTTATTTGTTTATTTTTATTGGTGAAATTTTAGAATGTAAGCTATTGCAAATAAAAGGGTAGGGTGGGGCAAGATGAGCATAGTTGTCCCTGGTTGTCCTTTTCACGTCTGTATTTAAGATCTGCCAATTCATTGCTTGAACGTAAAACGTTATATATATTCTACAAACATCTTTAATTAAAAATTTTCCGAAATAAAAGTAACTAAAAAAGTATGTGCGGAATTAGAAACGAAAATGAAGAAGTATTGCGCTTGGCTCATATCGCCTAATGCCTGGGGCGGGATGGGCCACTTAATTAAATGACTTATTATATATTATTTATATGTAAGATTATTGTTTAGTTAGAGTATTTCAAAACAAAAAGATATCTTAGATATATTTTTCCAAAATTGAACGGAAAATTTTAAGTATTTAACGTTAAAATGACGTAATCTTTTAATAATTGTATTACAGAAATAAACATAGCAATTTTTCGACTTGCCCATGTACAGTGTCTCCATAAAAGTTAAATTCTGCAATGCAAAAACTCCCAAATGCTAGACTGGTCTACTACAAGTACTATACATGACACTGAAGTAGTCTTACGGAAATCGTAACCCTTCATCAGGTCTAATAAAAATATAATAATAATAGTAAGATTTATTTCGAAAAGGAATTTTTTCTTAGTGTGGAAACTGATGCAGTTAAATGCTGTTTAATTTTTTCCTATCTACTGTAGGGTCATTTCCTCTACCTAGTTCTTGAATGGTTTTATTTTTGCCGCACATTTTTTACTAATTTTAATTTTAATTTTGCTAATTTTAAACTATTCAGTTAATATTGCTTTTTCGAAATTTCTCGATTATCTTTTATTTTTTTTATTTTTAAGACTTGAAAGATATGAATTTAAAATTTTAAAAGATATAAATGTGATATTGTGCGGATTTTTAGCAATTCAAATAAAAAATGTTCCATTCCAAACGTTCTACATTTTGAAAATAGTAGACTTTTACGTTGTAAAATAGAATAATTCTCATTTTTACATTCTTAGTATAGCTAAAAATACAACAGTTAAATTTTGTAAAAATTCGTCGACTGAAAATTCAACTGTTGAATTTTGTAGTAAATTTGTCTGTTTTAAAATCCCACTGTTCAATTTGAAACAGTAGAACTTTGTGGAAAATTCGTCTATTGATAATTCAACAGTTAAATTTTCTAGGAAATTCATCTCTGGAAAATTTAACTGTTGGATTTTCAACCAAGAAGATTAATTTTCTACAAAAATAGATGAATTTTCAACGAAATAGATGAATTTTCTAAAAAAAATAGTTAAATTGTCAACTAAAAAATAATTGATTTTATCAAAAATGGATTAGATAAATTCTTAGTTAAAAAAATTAATTTGTAGAAAAAATTAATTTTCAACACAATATATGATGTTTAAACCAAACATCTAGTAAGAATTTCATAATTAAAAATAAGAATCTTCAACAAAATAGATTAATTTTTAACCAAAAAGATGAATATCAAACTAAAATTATGAAGCTTTTACCAAAAAATAAATGTTTATCGAATCAGTTCAAATGTCTACCAAGTAGTGGAATTTTCAATTAAAAAAGATTAATTTTCATCCAAAAAGTTAGAGTAGTTCAATTTTCAGTTAGAAAATGAATTTAAAAAAGCGATTCAACCAAAGAGTTGATTTACCGAATAAAATTATAAATCTTCCACCAAAATAAAAAAAAGATTTTAACAAAGTATTGCAAATTTCAACCAAGTAGTAGAGAGGGGCTTTGAAATTTGGAAAGTTACTTGCGAAATATCCAGTTATTAATATTTTAATGAAATTTTTCAAGTTTTACTTCTTTAATCTTGAAAGATTTTAATTTTTAATGTTAGAGACTATAAATTCATATTGTATTATTTTACGGCAATTTATGTTCAGATTTTTTTAAATTTAAACGCTCTAAACTTGAAAATGGTTCACTATTGAGTTATAAAATTAATTAATTTTCAGCTTCCAATTGCTTGAGAGCATACAATTTTAAATTCTTAATCAAAAACAAAAGAGCGCATTCAATTTTATATTCTAGTACAACTTTTTAGGAATTAAATTTCAGAGTTAATTTACGCGATTTTTGCGTTTTTGGTATCAATTTTGGATTTAAAAAAATTAACATATGAAAATTGATATATTGAGGTTTTTAGCTTAGCGTGTTGAAAGCTTACAATATTGTGTTAATATAAATTCGAAAGTCTAAAATTGTAGACATTACTAGATAAAATGAATTATTAAGTAAGCATTGGTCGTAATGGTTTTTGCGACTATAAAATAAAATTATTTTCAAACGATACAGTTTTGAAGGATTTTAAAACAGAACTTATCGATTTTCAATGTTTCGATATAAAATTATTCTGTTTTAAATGCTTTCAATTCAAAGTTGTTTAATTTAAAACTATTCCGGTTTAGAATAATTTAATTTTGAACATTTCAAGCTGAAAGCTAGTAAAATTTAAAATGGTTCAATTCACAGTTTTAAAATATTTAAAAATAGGGAACTTATACAACCTTTATAATATTTGAAATAATTCTGATATAATAATTCTAATTTAAACAAGTTTTTTATTCCTACTGAACCAACTGAAGCTAACATCAGAAGTTAAAAAGGTTACAACCTTCTTCTTAATTTCAAAAATAATAGTTACTCCTTGCTACAGAATAATAGAATATATCAAATGCAAACAGAATAGCATGTATTTTATTTCTTAAGAGTAGTTTATGGACGGCGCCTTATCTAGGATTGAGAAAGTAAATCATTAAAAAGTTGAATCGCCTTTCAAGGAAATGCTTAATTCTTAACGAATAATAAATAATTGTTTAACGGAATGCTGAAGAATATTGACTTGCAATTTCTTCGTCTTCAGAGATTCGAGCTTCTTAAATAAATTAATTTGGTAGAAAGCCATTCTTTGCGAGTCGCCAAGAGACAGTTCAAAGTCCCTGTTAATTGGAAGCTAGGCGACTGCCAGTTCAGTTTTTCTCTTCAGTTTCACAGGATATCGAAAGAGCATTGTCGGCCTACTTTATTCCATTAATTTGAATATGAATGACGGAGGATAATCATAGGATGCACTGACTAATTTGAGAAAGATGCAAGGGCAAAACGAAACAACAAAATCTCTTCCTCTTTTCATTTGATTTGAAAATAGTTTACATTGGCTTTTTGCCAAAGATACTCGGCTACGGATCGGCGGCTTTCCAGTGTGAAAATGTCTGAAGTTTCTGTGTCGTGTCAAAAAGGGTTAAATTGCACAAATATTTTTTTAAATTTATTCTATTAAATTGAAAATTTCGATGTATCTTCTAGGGAGTAAAAAATATAAGATAATATTTCTATGGTGCTATAGTCATAGGTGCCTCACAGCTGGTCTCCATTTCCTCTACTTTTTTTACTTGAATTCCAAAATTTTGATATTACTTTCAAATATAAAAATTTCAGGTTGAAAATTATTTTTAAATACGTGATTTAAGTTAAAAATTGTAAATTTAGCAATCAAAACCATAATTAGTAATTACAAATATTTCGAAATTTAATAATAATTAAATAATTATTCGGGTTCCGATCGGCTGTTTTAAGTCTATCAATTAATTTTCTTAGTTTTCAATTAAAAAAATACAAATTACGGGTTAAAAAATTCTTCCATTCCTGAAAAGTATTTGTTGTTTAATGTGTAATATGTCCTACATTGTACGAGACAAAAAAATCTTTAATATGTATTTTTGAGTATTTTGAAATTCAATTTTTTTTTGCAGTTACTGTGAATAAATATTCAAAAAATGTATTCCTTCATAGCTAACGTTCTAAACCAAATTGTTGATTTAAAAAAAAAAGAAGAATTCTCAATGAATTAGTTGAACTTTTAACCAATTAGTTGAATTATAGTTATATTTTCAACTAAAAAAAATATTTTTAGAATCAAAAATTACATCTTTAAATTATCGGTTTAAAACCCTAATTTTTAATAAAGAAAAAAATTTCAACTGGTTGAAAAATAGGATTTTTTTCACTAAAAAAGGTAATTGTATACCAAATAGTAAAATTTTTCTGAATATAGATCAGTTTCTAATCAAATAGCTGAATTAAAGAATTCTTGTAAAGAACTGAGGAAATTAGCCAGAATCGAAATTTACTTCAAAATCCACCGGGATCTTTGATGTAATTACTCTATATTTTTTAAACAGCAAATAATTATGATCTATTTTGTGTAAAAATTACAACGTGGAAACACGAAGAATTTGAAAGTTAAAAAAGATTCAAATAAATAAATTAGAAATAAGTTATAAATTGATTTAAAAAAACATTACTTGTCAGCACTAGTTCAATCAAATTCATAAAAAATTCTTTTCTGTGTTTTTGTTCTCCTCCTGTTCATATAAATCTAGTATTTTTCTAAAAACGTTCGTTATTTCCGGTGTTTTTTCTACAATAAAAACTTCGAGACATTTTACTGGTCTCTTTCTTCATTCTAAATCGTAAAAAATAGATGAGGAAATTTCCTTCTTTTGATTAGTTGGTTGGATACGAGGTAAGATATAAGACCTTATTTTGGATATTTAGAATGAGTTTGACTATTCTCAAAATAAAATAGGCTCCTATTTTATTTCTGATTCTCTCAGCTAATAATAAGACGGTAGTTCGTGTCTTAGTACTCCTGAGTACAATGAGACTCCTACATTGATTTACTCACAAGCTTTTAGCACGCATCAACATTTTGACCTTATTTCGTTATATCGAACATCACCCCGAAACAACTATACATAATAGGACTTTAAAGAGAAATTGAAGCATTTCCCCTTTAAAACTTTTTAAACCTTTTTAATAAAAAAAGTGGAGAGAAAGTGTTAAGAAATGTGTGAAGAAATGTTTCAACGGAGTGACAGACAGCCTTCTCAGTTCTAAAAAGCACAGATTCTCTAATGCAACTGTACATCAACATGAAGTCGTCAATGTTGCGGCATTTCTATACCGTGCCGCAGATAGGGCCGCAGAGGAGCTTGCTCTCCCATTTGATTCTAGCCTAGTCTCACTAACACCTTTGGTGCTCAAAAATCGTGCACTGGAAGCCGAACATCCAAAATGTTTCTCAAATCTGCTGCATTGAACATGTAAGCGAAACCAACTGCCGACCGTGCAAGCAAGAACCAGACGCACTTGGAAATGTGCTCAATGGATACTCAAAGTATGCACGCTTCGAGTACATAGAAAGACACAATGTGGTTCTAAAAGTGTTATACTACCATCTTCGGCATTTTTATCGTGTTCGGCATCAGCCCGTTTTGCCACACATCCAGGGGGAATTAGAGTCCGTTGTGGAGAATGATCAGTGTAAGATCTACTGGAATTTCTCATTTTCCATGTCTCAACGAATCAGTGCTAGAAAACCTGATATTGTTCTCCAAGATCTGAAGACGTAGATATTTTATGTGATTGAATTCTCGGCACCAGCCGATGGTAATATTACGCAAAAGTAGGAAGAAAAACGGGCGAAATATCAAGCACTTCTTTTCGAGCTGAGCTGATCTTGTGGTTCTCGTAATCGACTGCCTTAGATGTATGAAAGCTTTATTTCTTAGCCAGCTCAAAAAAATCCCGGCTTGTCAGCATCAGTCTCATTTTATCACGAGCCAGATCCAACAGGCTGTTCTTCTGGGATCACTTCATCTGGTCCGTCAACACTGTTCCTCCAAACATTGTATAAAGTTTGGTAGCTCCAAAAAAGTATCCAGGAATGAAACCTTTACCCCCCAACTGTGTCGTCTGCCGTTAAGGCCATCCGCGACTAGAGATCGTACTCTAAAGTCTAAGGAACAGTGTTGTACGAAGTATCTTGCGCATATTTCCTGTTCTAGCTTACCTACTAGGATAGAAGGAGCAGGAGTGGGTGACGTACACGTTCCGCTTGCGTCGGGATCGGTTGCTTTAAGGAATCATGATCGTAGCTTCTGGAGCCTAAAACTTCTCATACTATAACATCTTCATTATCGACCTTGTTTGTCCACTTAACCGTAATTTGTAGGCATCCGATACAAACAAGATCCATATGTGTAGCGAAATAAGGCATAAAGTAAAGACAATATACATATATGGAGGAATGTGAAACACGCGTGTATTCATCGTTTTGTGATTTCGGCTATATGCAATGTGCACGCAAGATGCACTGGCCATTTCAAACATTTAGGAGTCAGTAGGGTACTGGCAGTAACTCAAAAGACCGTGTTATTAAACACCTGTTAGACTGTACGAAACTTTCTAGACAATCAGGAAACAAGCGACTAAAAACACAAGACCCGCCGAGGGACGCGCGGCAGAAGTAATAACTTCATATGATGTAAATTGAAGTGGTTTTTCTTTGCAATCTTTCAACGTAAAAAATATTTGAAATACACTTAATAATTACGTAACACTTCAGTAATCACACACAAAATCGCAAATCAATTCACGCACGTGTTTGAACAACGGCCTTGAAGAAGAGCGTATGCCGCTATACACTGCTATATATACGAACGAATGCCGATATACACTGCTAATACTGTCAGGGGTCTCAGTGTGAGCGTAAGAGCGAAGGATGGAGAGACAAAGAGCGTGCCAGTGAGAGAGAGGGGGGAGATTAGAGAGAAGCTGTAATCGCAATAATTTTGCAATTTTGTTTTCTAGTTATTTTCAGAGAATATATAGGTTTCAAAATTATATAATTTCCAGACGGAAACCGTTTGATAGTCTTCAAATTTTTATTTTAAGAAATCAATAATATATTATTTTTGGAAAGGTGTCTCTAGCGAAACAATGCTTTCGAAAAAGAAAAGAGGTGTTACGATATCTAGCATACATTGTTGTCAAAAATCTCATTGATTGCAACACACCGTGAACACGACTTTTATTAGCTGCATTAAATTTTTTTATCTCTTAATAAGGATTACGAATTTTCTGCACCGCCTATTTTGCATATTAAAAACTTCAACCATTATTCACAAAAGAGAAATTTTTTATTGTGAACGATTTTTTTACTATTGAGAAATAATTAGATTCTTAAGCTTTTGCTATCAGACTATAATTTTTGGACTTTTTCACACTTTCAGAGGGATGAGAAATATTAAATTATGAAGAAAAACTTAAAATATCTTAATTAAGATATGTATACACTGTCCGTACTGGCAAAAAATGATTGTCGCTACACGGAGATAAATGTGAAAAGATTGATTCACGGAAGCGTGTGTCTCTAGAACTACAATTTTGACATGATTTAAAGTCTTAAACTCTATGATCCTAAATCATAGAATTCGAGCTCTGAGAGCAAACGGGCGTGGCCTAATGCCTGAAACTTCGAGACCTATGCTTTAAAAGCAAGGATTCCGAGATCTTAGTTCTCGCGCCAA
>JAWWLR010000149.1:24659729-24672345 GCA_035041075.1 Acraspis erinacei
CCTTACGACCTTCTCAAGCAAATGGTTTTGAGAATCACTCAATCTTTTCCGAAAATGTATTTCATATTTTGTTAAAATGTGTAAAAATTATGTAACTCATTGAAAGTATTTTTACTTCAGTGAAAATTTTGAAATAAATTTATAACCATAAACTTTGTAACAATAAGATTTTTCATCCGAATTTGAAGATCTTTGGACGAAAAGCCTAGAAAATACGAATTTTTTAGTATTTCATAAGAATTTTTCCAAGTGTTGACTTTCATGCATCACGAAACGACTTTCATGCATAATTAGGGATCCGCGATTTTGTAAATTTTGAACAAAACAGGAAGGTGAGACCAAAGAAATGCGAAAAAAATCCACCAAGAGTTCAATTTTAAAGGTTCACAATATTTCTCGCATTAATTAAAATTCTGCAATTTTGAACGATGAAAATAACAGTGATTTTTTTTACAGAAGTCACATGTTTTATAAAAAAAAAGTTTATACAGTGGTTTTGAATGTCACTTGGTACTACATGATATAATATTTATTGATCATTTTAATTTATAAATATATTTTTGAATGCGCAAAATCTTTGAGGTCTTGAAACTAAAGTTTTTTCTTATATTAATCGGGTGGTCGCTCAACCATGAAAACTGGGAAATGACAGTGATTTTATTTTTTAATTATGACATGATTCAGTTTACAATTCGTAATTCGAAAATCTTTCATTTAAAAAATGCCGTTTTAAAGACTTAAGAAATTAAATTTAAATTAAATTTAATTAGATTTAAAAAAACATTTTTGGTCGATTAACTATGAATATATAAATTAGAATGATTTTTGAAATTGAGCTTAGAATTAGCAGTTCAAAGTTTAGGAATATGCAGATTTTAACGTTAAAAATCTAAGCGTTTCAATTGGATGGAAGGTCTTAGTAGTTATACAACAGTAATATAATATATAAAAAAACTTCAAAATATATTCATATCTCATTATTATTTATTTATTATTATTAATTTGTATATTCAAATTTATTAAATTTGAGACATTTTTTTAGGCTAAAATTTGAACATTTGAAATTTTTTAATTAAGAAAAAAATCAATTGCTTAATATTCATAAACAGTTGACTGTTCATTTAAAATCAGTAATTATAATACAAATATTTAAAACTGAAGAAACAAATTTTGAACGTTATAGTTTTAATTGTTCGATTTGAAGTTTTAATTTGTAAGGGAAATTGTTGAATTTTTATTTTTCAGATTTCTAACCAAAAATTTAGAAGATTTTTAAGAATTGTGAAAGGCTTCAAAAGGATAAAAAACATTTTCTTAAGATTCCTAGGAAAATTGAAAATTGCTTTTATATTTTGAAAAATTAATTTTAAGATAATATTTTTAAATATTTCCAAAATGTAGGAAAATAATGTAGGAAAAATTATAATAATTTAATTTTTTTTTATAATTTCTGAGAAAGTTTAATAAGTAATTTAAAATTGTAAAAAATGTAGAACAACATGTTTATTGTTCAAGATTACGAAATAGAATTTAGAAGCTTTTTAAGGATGTCAAATGCAAACATTTTTACCTTTAGAGTTCGAATTTTTAAATTTCATTGACCGTGAAAAATGTTTTAAAACCGGGAAATGGTCGGGAATTTTTTTCTTTTATCAAAACGGCCACCCTCAATTAAGTTTTTTATTGATTTCTGAAAGTTTTGAATTTTAAATTTCACAATATTGTAGTTTCAAATTTAAATATTAAAAATGTCAGGACATTTACGCTATTAAATATTTCAAAGTTTCATACTAAAAGCCTTGTTATTCAGTTTTGAATTTAATAATTTTATATGTAAATGTAGAGCAATTTCGGATTGAAAACCTTAAAGTTGTGTAATTGCATTTTTTAGAATTATTATAGCAATCTCATTTTGTATTGTTTTTTTTAAATTTTCAATGTTATATCTTGAAGTTGTCCAATTTTCAGTTTAATATTGGAACAAATAAATAATTTCAAATTGTAAAATATTTTATTGGCAAATTTAAAGAATGAATAATAATTCTAAAGCATATAAATTGAAATTTAAAAAATTATAAATTTAGTTTAAAATAAGAAACGATGAAAATTAAGCCATCTGAAATGAATACACCAGTAATCTCTCTGATTGAATTATAACCATTTTCGGTGATTAAAACTTGTTCAGTTTTAAATAAATTACGCATTCGTTTAGGTATCAAAGTTCTCAAGTAAATTTTTTTCATTTTTAATGTTTCCCACTTAAAATTTATATTAATTTTGAAAGTTTTCATAGATTAATTCAATTCATTTTTTTGAATTTAAAAAAATTGGTCTAATCAGCCTTAATGTTAAATTATGAAAAGATTCAATTTACTTTTTAATGACAAATTGTTCAATTTTAACGCATTGAATTTAAAATTATTCAAATTCAAAAGGTTTTAATTATTTATTACTTAATTTTGAACGCTTTTAGTTATAAATAATACAATTTCAACTGCTCTGAATATTAAATGATCCAATTTCTAAAATTATATTCTTAAAAAATTCAATTTTTAACGTTTTGATATTTTCCTATTTTCGAAATTTTAATCTAAAATGATTCAATTTCGCGATTCTTGAATTCAAAATAAAATTGTTTAATTTTCGAGCGTTTGGACTTAAAAATGATACAATTCAGCTCTTTTTCTGAATAAATTATCCAAAATCGTTGTATAAGTTTGTAAACTTTTTAATTTAAGATGCTTTGAATTCGAAATGATTAATTATTAATTATTGTTTCAAACATGTTTTAAATATAATATTTAAAAATTGATTTATTAATGGATTTTAAATTGGGAGATGACAATTTAAAAGAATGTGCAGAATTCCTGAAAATAAAACCAAGAATCCAACAACCAAATTTGGACATCCAACATAAAATGTTCCTATTGAAATGTCAAAAAAGGTAAACATTTTTTCCAAAAGAAGAAAACAAAAATGGTCTTTTTTGGACAAAAATAAAAAAGAAGGAAGAAGCATGAGAAGGCAACAAACCAAATCCCCTTCCTTCTCTGTTTTATTTCTTTCATCTTTTTTTAATTTTATTATTATCAAACCACAATAAAACAAAATTTGTAAAAAATAATCACGAACGTTTCGGCACTCATACAGCACGCTTATCAAGGCAAAAAATTTAAATAATTTCTGATTCTCGGATGTCTGAGAGAGAGCATCGTGATTTTGTTGCTGTTCGTATCTGCTTGCGTTTTTTTGTGATTATTTTTTTACAATTTTTTTTATTGTGATTTGATAATAATAAAAATCAAAAAGACGGAAAAAATTCTTATCTTTTTTCAAATTTTAATAGGAACATTTTATGGTGTTTGTCCAAATTTGGTCGTTGGATTCTTAGTTTTATTTCCAGGAGCTCTGCACATTTATTTGATTATAAGATGTTAAATAGGATTTTAAATTTGATTTTATTCTCATTTAAATGTCTTTAATTAACAAATTTTTAAAGTAGCGGCCACCCTGCAAGAGTAGAAAAGCAGATTTTAATTTTTAACTTTTTTCAGGTAATAACAAACAAGGAATTCACAAAAGAATTCGCATCTGCACTGTGGCGACCAGCTATACTACCTTTACCACCTTTTATAGTAAATCTCATTTTCGGCGAAGAGCGTGCGAAGATTGTGCTAGAAGGGCAGAAAATTATTCCTAAAAGGGTTCTAGAATCCAATTTCAAATACAATTACCCGGACATAAAATCAGCTTGTGATAACGTCACAACATTAGCGTATATGGAACCGTTTTAATCTCCTTGAAACGCGTCTTACGTAATATAAAAGATTAATCGCACGCTTGATCTAGAAACAATCGATCGAAACCTAAAATCTAGAGGATTTTTAAAATCAGTATTGTGAAACACAATCTGCGAATTTACTGCATTTTTGTGATTTTCGTCTGTTATTGTTGTGAATAAAAATGTTTTATTACAAGTAAAGAAGACTACATGAACTGATAAAAACGGTGAATAATTTAGCAGGTAATTATTATCTTTGGTGGATCAACTTCTGCGCCTCGTCTGCAAGGAGTGAATATTTTTGAAAAAGATATTAGAACCGTAGGGCCGTTTCTTGATAATTCTTTGAGGAAATTCTGGAACTCCTTGAGCTTTTTGAGACCCGAAAGAAGGCGTGCTTTGATTCTGTTGTACCGATGAAAACGGCACTTTTTGCAAACTGGAACGACGGCTACATTTTCCAAATAAAGATCGAAGATACTCCTCAGAATCTGAAGTACTTAAAAAATGATCACCAAGGTCTGCCGATTTATGATCTGTACATTCGAGTCTAGTTGCATTGAGGAAAACATTTATATCTCTTTTAATGCTTTGAACCTCATCACGTTTTAAACCTCGAGTGCTGAAAGTCACAGCTTTTCCATTTCGGGGAAGCATGAAGAGTCCTATATTCTGTGAAACTCCAACATGTCTTATGTCGCTTAGTTTCATTTTGAGGGTATATTTTTCAGTAGATTTTGAAAATAATTTGTCAACCCAAGAATATTTGGTAAATGTGGCTAAATTTTTAGATTTGTCCAACATGAGTTCTTCCCGTTCACCAAATGCATCGAGGCCAAATATTATTTCTCCCAGGATGAAAATTATTAAGACGAAGGCGCCACTTGAGAAATAATAGAAAAGGGTTGTGCAGAGTATTACCGTAACTGAAATATGTTTATTTTAATTTTTAATTTCTGAAAGGCTGTCTACAAAAAATAATTTCATGTTTGGAACATTTCTTTTCTCCTTTAAATTTTGATGTTAGTTTTAAAGTAGATAATTTGGATTTGACTTTATAAAAAATTAATATGAAGGTTAATTCTTACAGACAAATACTATGCAAGAGATGATTTGTGCTCTTCTTGAAACGTATAATTTATCTGGCATAATTTTCAGGTATGGTTTAGTTATCGGAACCATTTTCACTTTAGAATTTTTGATGGTAAGTCAATGAAAAGTTGACGCCTTGTCTGGTTTATGAAAGAACAGAATACATTTTGACAAGAGTGAAGTTAGGTGAAAGTTACGAAAATAAATTACTAAACTTCATAGATATGAAGTTATATTTTTAACTGAGAAATCGAGGGGTTCATCATTCTTGAAATCTTTTGAATTCTGAAATATTTGAAAAATCTTTCAGGCTTCACGCTTCTTCTCCTATTCCCCTATTTTTTCTTTTTTTAGAGAATTCATCTTGTTTCCCTATTTTTTGAGAAACTTGTCCAATTTCTGCTTTTTTCGCGTAAATGTTAAATGAATTAATAGATCGTAATAAGAGACTTTTTGAATTTTATTTTTTTGAAAATTCAACATTTTTTTCAAACCTGAAAATGTATCTATTTCGGTTTTGGTTTAAAATTGATCTTTCTGAGTTGAAAATTCAACTATTTGATATGAAATTCGTATTCTTTGGCTTGAAAATTCGTCTTTTTTCAAGATGAAATTCATCTCTTTTAGCAGAAATTTCATCTTTTTCGGTTGAAAATTCAACTGTTTGCTTGAATAATAATCCGCAAAGGTTCGGTTAAAAATCAACTCTTTGATTCAAAATGAAGTTTTTTTATGGAAGTTCGTATAATTTGATTAAAAGTTAACTTTCTTGTTAAAAATTTATATTTTGGGTTTGAAAATTCACCTGTGTTGTAAAAAAATCGTCTTCTGCTTGAAAATTTAACAATTTATTCAAAAAGGCATCCTTTTGGGTTCGGGAATTCAACTGTTTTGGTAGGAAATTAAACTGCTTCGTAGAAAATTCAACTTTTTCTGGAAAATCATCTTTTTTTAAATTATAAATTCATCTTTTTTAGTAAAAATTGCTCTTCTTTAGTTGAGTGTTCAACTCTTTTGTTGAAAATTGATTTTTTTAATTCATCTATTTGGTTGAAAGTTAAATAACTTTATGGAGCCAAATTTTTAGTTCGAGATTTATAGCTTTTGTTGAAAGTTGAACTATTTGATTAAAAATTATGTTTTTTGTTGAAAACTAAAATTTAAAATTTGGTTGAATGTTTATTTTGCTTGTCTGTAAAATCTTTTTTTAGAAGAACATTTTTCTGTTTGGTTTGAAAAATCATCTACTTTGTTTAAAAATTCAACATTCAACGTCCGGGTTAATTTTTTGTTGTTGATAAAAAATCAGTTTTTCAACTGAAAATTGTTCTATATCATTTTTGGTTGGAAATTTATTTTTCTTTATTGAAAATTACAATATTTGATAGAAAATTGGTATTCTTGGCTGGAAAATTCGACTTTTTGATTTGAAAATTTATTCCTTTTTGTAGAAATTTCAACTTTTTTAGTTTAAAATTCAATTGTTTGGTTGAAATTTAACTTTTCTGTTGAAAATCTAACCATTTTGTAAAAATTCGTCTTTTGGGCTTGAAAATTCAATAATTTGATGATTTTTTTTCGTTTCTGACATACATATTTTTATGTTAAAAATTCATCTATTTGGTGGAAAACATTACTATTTTTTAAACCGTCACTTGTACTTGAATGTTCAACTGTTTGGATGAAAAATATGCGGTTGTTTTTTGTTTAAAATTCAACTGTTAGTTTGAAAATTCACATTTGTTAATTGCAAATCAACTTTTTGGTTCAAAATTCATTTCTTCCGGAAGAAAATGAATCTTTTTTGGTTTTTTGGAATCTGCATTAATTTTATTAAAAATAATTTATTTCCTTATTTTCCCTATTTTGATAGTATTTTGGACTATGAAGTCTAAATCTTTTTAAATTATTGCGAATCATTCAATTGTTAGTGAAATCGTGACTTCTTTTTGTGAAAAATATAATATTACAATTTTTTTTAACAGTTCAAATCGGAAACTTGGATTTATTATTGTTTTTAAAATGATTCACTACAATCTTGAATAATAATTCCTAACACGGCGCATATTCATTTTGATAAGAGGACTTATTTATAATTCAACATATCAATAATCACCACGCTTAATTATCAATAATAAGTATAAAATACACGAAGTCATAACGTGCTTCTATGTCACAATCAGAAAATTATTTACAAAACTGTGAAACAGTCTGTTCTTCTATTTTGATTAAAACCTTTGAATTCGTTTAGTAATCATTGAAAAGTTCTACAAATTTTGTTAGATTTAAGTAATATAAAGACAGGGTATCGTATTATGTAACATTGTTACAACTGAGTTACGAAATTGTTTCAGATCTGTGAGCAGGAACTGTTCTAGTGATGTGAGTCAGTGAAACGTTTCACTGAAACATTTCGAATCAAAATATTTGACTTTCAACAAAATAATGGGGTTTTCAACTCAAAAGATAAATTTTCTAACAGCAAGTGCAATTTTCTACTAAAAAAGACTAATTTTCAACAAAATAGTTGAACTTATAATAAAATAGTTAACCTTTCAACAGAATAGATAATTTTACAATTAAAATATTGAACCTTTAAACAAAAAATACGAATTTTTAACAAATAAGTTTTTTCAAAACCAAAACCAGTGTTGAATTCAACCAAACAATACGAATTTTCAACAAAGTAATTTGTTCTACTAAAACAGATTAATTTTTAAATCTGTAGATTTCAAACGGTTAAAATTTTTACGAATTTCAATCAGCGACTGAATTTTAGTTATGAATTACTTATTTTATTTGACTTTAACTAACAAAATTTAAATTCTACTAACGGAGATGAATTTTCAAATAAAAAGGCGTATTTTCAACAAAATAGTTGAAATTCAACCGAAAAAAATATTCAGTAAAAATGAGCTAATTCATAGCTAAAATTCAGTCACTAATTCATATTAATAAAAAATTTAACTGATCCAATTTTATATAGCATTGAACAGTTGCATGCTTAACAAAAAAAAAGAACTTTCTACCAGAGAAATAAATTTTCAAACAAAAACGAAGAAAATGGAAGAAAATCGTTGAATTCTCGATGAAAAACAAATTTGTTATACAAGAAATAATACAAATCTCAAGCAAATTGCTAAATTTGCAAGCCAAAAAGACAAATTTCATATAAAACAGTTGACGTTTTTACCCGAAATTAAGAGTTTTTAACAAAAATGTTAATTTTATACCAACTAGTTAAATTTTTGACCAAATAGCTGGTTTTTCTACCCAGAAGATTAGTTCTTAATAGAAAAAAAATTCAACAAACAAGTTACATTAATGGCAAAATCTCCAATAATTAAATTTTACGTAAAATAATCATTTTTAACCCCCGCAAAAAAACTAATTTTGAAACAAAATATTTAAATTTGCAACCAAAGAAATGAATTTTTAACCTAATTATGTATCCCCTACAAAAAAAGTTGTAGCAGTTGAAGTTTCAAACAAAAAAATATAAATTCTCAACAAAAATATATTACTAGTTGATATTTCAAAGAAAAAAAGAATTAACGCCGAAAAATGCGATGAATGATATTTCAACAAAAAATTGTTTTAATTTCAGATCAGAAGTAGTTGAGTTCGTACGAAAAGACGAATTTTCCACAAAATGGTTAAATTTTTATCCAAAGAAGAGTAATTTTGAACCAAACAGTTGCATTTGTAGACAAAAAATCCTTTGTCTTTTTGTTTTTCAAGAAAAAACAAAAATATTTACCAATTCGTGAATGTCAATTCAAACAGACGAATTTTCAACCCAGAGAGTTAATTTTTAACCAAATAGTTTAATTTTTTACCAAGCAGTTGAATTTTTAACACCAAAAAACGACCTTTTAACAAAACAAGTGCGTTTTCAATAAAGAGAATGACATTTTATCAGAATTGTTGAATTTTCAACAAAATAATTAAATTTTTAACGAAAAATAGTTGGATTTTCTTATTGTCTGCTATTAATTCATATCGCATTTTATAAGTTTATGCGAATAGTGGAAAAGGGGGAAAGATTGTGTATCCTTCAATAAATAAATAAATATGAATTTTTATTTATTTTGAATACTTAAAAAAAATAGTTTGGAAAACTGGACATTTTGCTAGGAAAAAGGTTAATTTAATTAATTAATTAATTTAATTTCACTTTTCTTAAACAATTAAAATTTTTATAAAATTTTTCAGTTATTTTATGACTATATATTTTTCAGACCGATTTTAATGACAAAAGAAAATAATGATTAATAAGCGACATATTATGAAAGATTCGAAAAAAATAGAATTTTCTTGAACTCCCTTATGAAAATGAGCAAATAATATTAATTGTTGAAATAATTGCAAGGGGCCATGCGCATAATGCCCTATTCTTCACATTCACTAGCTGCGACAGTAATTCAATTAAAATTGTTTAAACAATAGCCAAATATTATAAAAAAAAAATATTTACTTTTAACATTCGCTAATTGTGTAATTAATTTCAGAAAATACAAAATTTTCGATTTGGTGGAAACAGCAATGATACAAATAGAAATTCGTTAAAAAATTGGAAAGTCAAGCAAACAATAATTGTTTAAACAATTAAAAATGATTTTAAAAATATTTGAAGGCATCGAACAAACAATTAATGTTGGGGAAAAACATCTTTAGGATGAATTTGATATAAAACTGTGATTTTGCATTTTTGGGGCATTCTCCGGGCAAAGTTTAAGGAGGTTTGGGGGTCAAAGTAACTAAACTTTAATTTACTAAAAACTAATAATATGCACTTCTTTTTTTTCATTTTTTTTTGTAATCAAGCTGTAAAAAACGGGTAATTTATTTTTCCGGAAAGCGAACAAATTGGGGGGATCGATCTCTAAAAATCAAAATTAGAATTTTCGGACCATTTTTGACATTTTAGGTACTGCAGTGGCGCTGTATTAAAATTAATGATCATTATTAATTTATTAATTATTTTTTGAAATTTTCCCAACGTGAATAATTTTTAATCGACGAGACAAGAGTTTGGAAGTATTTTTTGATGAATGTTAAGAGTAGTACTTCTGGTTTAAAATATTTTGTAACTATTTGAACCATTTTCGTTTATTTAAACAATGTTTTCTCTTTAAAATAGTAAAATGTTAATATTTCATAGGATTGATAACATCATTAACCACTGTTGAAAGTAATATATTTTTCGAGGTTATTTTGTAATTATTTAAAAAATTTGTATCTGTTCAAACAATTACTTCTCTTGCAAATTATGAGAGGATATTTTCTGGAATTAATGGTACAATTAATGTATGTTGAAAGAAATGTATTTTTTTAAAAGGATGTTTGTCAATTTTATTCAACAATTTTTATTTGTTAAAACCATTTTCTTACCTGTAAGTCGCGAAAAGTTAATGTTTTTTGCAATTAATGACCCAATCAATGAATGTTAAAAGTTATATTATTTTTTAGCATTTTTCGTAATTATTGAAACAATTATATTGTTCACAGAATTAAATTCAATTTCTCTAATATCTACGTGCAAGTTATTTTCAATTCATAGATTCGATTAATCGACGGATGTTATATTAAGAAACAAAAAGGAATAGTAAAAAGTTATTATTTTCTGGGATTGATAACATAATTAATGAATGTTGAAAGTTATATATTTTTTGAGGTTATTTTGTAATTATTTAAACAATTTTTATCTGTTTAAACAATTTTCTTACCTGTAAGTCGCGAAAAGTTCATCTTTTTTGCAATTAATGACCCAATCAACGAATATTAAAAGTAATATTATTATTTTTTAGTATTTTTCGTAATTATTTAAACAATTATATTGTTCACAGAATTAAATTAAATTCCTATGATATCTACGTGCAAATTATTTTCAATTCATAGACTCAATTAATCAACCCAAGTTATTTTAAGGAAAAAAAGAAAAAAACTTAGAGGAATTGAAACTAGATTTTTCTCCACTTTCAATGTTTTCTCCGCTTCAAAAAGGCGTAAGACGTAAGTGAATGCTATTAATTGTTTAAAAAATGCTAAATATTTTAAACAAAAAGATAGTACTCTTCAAATTCGTTAATTATGTCATTAATTCCAGAAAATAATAACTTTTTACGATTTTAAAAAGAAGACATTGTTTTAAAAATGAAAATTGTTCATACAATTACAAAATATGGTAAAAAAGAAGTACTAATTTTGACATTCATCAGCTTTATGTCATTTACCCCGAAAGATAATCATTTTTAACGACTTACAGAAGGAAATAAATTTTTTTAACAAATAAGAATTGTTTAAAAATTCGAAATTATTTAAAAATATTTGCAAACTCGTCACTTATCGGTTATAAATAATTCAAATTGCAAAAAATCCAAAAAGTATCGTCTTTAGCATGAATTTGACTGAAAACTGCTATTTTCAATTTTTGGGCCATTTTCTGGGCATAATAACAGGGTCGAAATAAAAAGTTATTAGGTGGAAATTATTCCTAGAAAATACCTGAATAAGTGACTATGCTATACTTTAATTCACAAGAAGTTTATAAAATTGAAAAAATTACGGATTTTCCAAAAATAGTTCACCCTTAATACTGTACAACATTTTTTTAAATATTTTACATTTTACAGCTGTTACATAAATATTATATGATTGCAATCAATTTAATTTTTAAATCCCTTTACATATTTTGGGACTTTAAACTTTAAAGCCTGCTCCTCTTCTAGATTATTGGCGCTTTTGTGGCGGGAGTTTCCAAATTTCAAATTCCACCAATCAGAAATCACAGGCTCGTGACGTACGAGTTCTATGAACTAGACTTAAAAAGTTTTCGCACCTGCGCACATGGTTTTTTTATGGACACACATTTTAACACATATTCACAATTCCTGTGGTGTGCAATTTTCATTTTTCTCTTTTATCATCGCGAACTGCATCGACTTGCAGTAGCTATCTAGCTATGTGCAATTTCCAAAACAAAGCCCATTCCAAAATGGCGCCGACAGCTGTTGTTTACCGACAAATGCGTGTCAAAGAATCATCGCAGCGTTGCTGCGCGTGAATTAGTGCGTTTTTTGCCAATTTGCTCTGCGAAAGTGGAAATCGGAACAGTTTAATGTGCGTTTGTGCAGAGAACGATGGAAACTCTGGGCGAAATTGTGCAACGAAGTCAACAAAAATAATAGGAAGGATTAGTGCAAAGAAAGTGTTGTGCATTCAAGTGTATAAAAATATAAATGAGAAAGTCACACTTGAGATTGGATCATGGAGCGAATTCTCGGATTGTGTGGACGATGACGGCTACCTGGAATTAAAGATTGAATGTCAAGTTTCATCAATGCAACATCAAGACAAAGATTTAATTATTGGGACATATTAGAAAGGTCACAAGAATAGAAAACGCGTAAGTTAATCAAGCTTAGATTACTCTCTCATGTTAGAGACTTATCACGCACATGCTTTCATTCTTCAAAGTGTCTCAAAGCATTGTTCTTAATCTTAGTGTTACGTAAAACAAAACAAGAAAATCAAGGTTATTCGAAAAATCAATGCTCATTACGAATTCAGAATCATGAGCAAAGTTGACGTCAATCTTCAAAAAGTGTTTGAAATTCTCCTTCTTGAGGATTAATATGCGTCTATTTTTATTGGCACAAGGCAAATTCAATTTCCCAAGATTTTAGAGAGTTGATGCATATTTGACGTCAGTGAGAAAAGCTTTTTTTAGTATGATTTCGA
>JAWWLR010000149.1:24675855-24689263 GCA_035041075.1 Acraspis erinacei
CAATTTAAAAATAAAAGTCTACCATAAGTCGATCAATGTGCCTTGAATTTACGAATCTCTGTAATAAATTTTATTAATGTTATAGGTCAACCGAATCGTTTGGAACCAAGGAATCTTTTATACTCTTGTATCAAATTTGAATTATGTTAATGCAAGAGGTTTACTATAAAAAACTGATTTTTAAAATGTTGTTAACTGTTAAAAAATACAATAAATATTTTTAGAAAGCCTTCGGTCATTTCCAAGATATTAGTGGTGACATTCATATACACACACATCCGGATAATTTCTTAGAATATTGTATTAAACATTCTTAAATTGAGGAACGTTTAAGTAAATGAATTAGAAATTTTTCGATTTTCATGAGCAAAAAATTGCGTTCATTTGAACGTTCAGAACTTCAAGCACGTAAAACTAATTTCCCTAATTTCTATTTGAAACTTAACGCTAAAATTGAGAATTATTAAATAAAATAATAAATTTTTAGTTTTCGTTACTTTAATATTTCTAAATAAAATATTTAATGCTACTTGAATGTTTTATACTCACAATTTAAATTCCATAAAAATTAGATCTCAATAAAGTAGTGTAAAATATCTAAAAGTAGCAAAAACTGCATGCATCCTTGGGTTTCTACTACCTAATATTAAAAACAATCAATTTTACAAAAGATAATAATAAATTTTTCAATTTTAACAGTCAAAAAAATTGTTAAACGGACCTAAATAATCGATTAAATTATTAAAATCTAACAGATATATAAAAAATAAGGAAATTATCATTTTTATAATCTATTAACACCAATGCAAAGAATGTTTTCTACTTCAATTTGTGATGGCGTTTTTCAAAACCTTTCTATTAAAAATTAAGTATTACTTTTTTTTTTAAAGTTTGATTCGAATAATTCAATTTTGAGATGTTTATAATGAATTTTTTAAACATTTTCAATGGTGAAAATGACGAAAAATAATTCTTTTGTTTTATACAAATTTGTAGAATTAAGTTTAATTTTTTTAAATGTTAAAGCAATTTGAGTCGCATCCAATTGAAAATGATTTTCATTTGAAAGCACTAGTGCAATTTCAATTCCTTTGAATTGTAAGTGACCATTTTTAAAGTTTCTAAATTTTTCTATTTTTCTATTTTAATCTGAAATCTCAATTTTTACAAACTTTTAAAATTTGAACGCTTTGAATTTATTTGTGACCACTTATTTTTAATATTATTAGTATTTTATTAATTATTTATTATTAATACTATTGACAACATTTATTTGTGAACAATTGAGCGGTCGGCTTTTATAGAGAATTTCATCGTGCATCTTTTTTGTAAATAAATAATTGTTGTAGAAATTTTCCGTTTCGAGTTATTTAAAGAAAATCAAATTTTTCGAGAAAAAAAATGTAGTTGATTTTGTAAATTCTGCTCGCCAAATCTTTGGCATGTTTTAATATTTTTCTTTGAAATTTGAATGCAACATTCTCCAACATATGCTACGGCTTTCAGAATGTTTATAAAGTTTAAAAAATATTTCAGGGCCGATCCGTGAATTTTCAACAAAAAAAATTTTCCCAAAATTTCGGATCCAAAAAGGGGTCACCCGGGAAGTTTTTTTAATATGATCTTTTGAGAAAACTCAGACCGAGAAAGTTGGTCCTTAGAAGTCAAAGAAGTTTTTTGGAAAGTTTTCAAATCCTAGGTCAATACTTATCCTCCCGAATTCTGCTGTAGGCCCTTTTTGTTGGTGGCCCCTCAATTATCGGCAATGACTTAATTCAAATATTTAAAAAAAATACTTTTTATTTCAATTTCTGTCAAGTTATACCAGAAAAAAAGGGTTCTCCGGGTTTAGATTGAGGAACCGAGCACTTCCAACTGGGATTTTTTTCCCCGAGGGATCATACATTTTCTCTCAGTTTCCCGTCTAGAAAAAAATGGTAGATCTTGAAAAAGGTCGAGCAATAAGAAAAACTCGGTACTACTAGATCTTTTTTTATTTTTCAGACGTCAAGATGAACGCGAGGACACAGTTGTTTGAACTCAGCATGGAAGGTCGTCAGGTGGACGAGGCAGTGGCGAGTATTTTTCACAGCGTCCTTTTTCATCGAAGCCTAGGAAAGTTCAAATACAAACAAGAGGGTAGCTACTCCGTGGGCACCGTTGGGTACCAAGACGTCGACTGTGATTTTATCGATTTCACATACGTTTGCTGCTCGTCATTTCACCTCGATCAAACCCTGAAACGCGAAATCTCGGGCTTCTCGGAAGCCCTTCGTTCCACAGACAGTCCTGGCTCTGGTCAGATTTCCCTAGAATTTTTCCAAAAGAAGAAGAACCGCTGGCCGTTTCAACCCGAGTGCATTCCGTGGGAAGTGTGGACTGTGCGACTCGAGCTGATCAAACTCGCGACCGAACACGAGCGGCAAATTTGTCGCGAGAAAGTCGGTGATTTACTTACAGATAAGATATTGTACATCACGGAAGTTATGAATCGACACGATTATCTGCCAAAAATGCCGAATCAGGCAGAATTGGACTTAATTTTCGACACGTCATATCCTGACATTCAGCCTTATCTTTTCAAATTATCATTTACGACGTCGGGACCATCGAGCACGACGATGGGCAACACCATGAAAAAGCTTATCAAAGAAACTCTGTCCATGTAGTTGTAATGCAGGTGCATCGTCAAGCACTAGTTTCCCTTTGTCCAAGGACATTTTTTGTTATTCCTCGGGGGCAAATTTAGTTCCATTTATCCAATTTTCGTCTGCTTCTTTTGTTTTCTTTATAAGTGCAAAACTGTGGTTGAATTCCTCCTGCGATTCTGATTTATCATCTGAAAAATACAAATTACGGTTCAAGATTACTTTTTCAAAAACAACATGTTTTGAGTTTGCTTTCAAGTAAAACGAGAAAGTATATAAGACAATAAATCCTACTGACTAGATTAGGTAAATTTTGTTCAGAAAAATTTTGGTTTAAGAATTTAGATTAATCTTAATGTAAGAGTCTTTGTTAAAGAAGAAAGTAGAGAATACAAAAGACAATAAGAGAATATTTTCATTATTGATTCTCCTTTAAAAATGATGGAGATCAGATTTTTATTATAGGAAAAAGCTTTAAGTACTTATTAAGAATTTATAAACCGTAATAATATACAGTTCGAATTTAAATTCCGAGCAGAAAATATTTAATTCAAGCAGAGGTAATTTGATGACAGTTTTGCCTAGTAGAAATTAGATTTCTATTTTAAAAAATTACTTCCTGAGAAAGGTCCTGAGCTATTAATCTCAAAGATTAATTCACAGAATTCGCAGACTTTCAAAGGACCCTATTTCGGGATTGTTTGGTGAAGGATTAAAGTAAGCACATTTTCCGAATTTATCGCCAGGCTTTTCTAATTTTGAATAGGTGATATTTTCCTCACAACTAACAGTTTAATCTCACTAAAAAAAATCCGAGCTTTCAATCAAATTCACTACATTTCGAACAACATCATTACTGTAAATTCAAAAGCAATAAAAAAGAGTGGCTCCGTATGCTGCAGCTATGTCTACGACATTTTAGATTGATTGTATAGTACAAAAGAATGTGAAGATTTTTAGCACTTGTGTGCAAATGTATCCATTGTACAGTGCGCAGAAACTTAGTCTTAATATTTACACTGTTTACTTGGATATTTTGACGATTTTGCTTCAATGCATTCAAAGTGAGTTTCGGAGAGCGATTTGAGTGACTCTTGTTAAATGAGAGAATTAAATATGCTTAGGATAATATTGATCAAATGCGAATACACTCGTTTTCTATAAAGACAAGGTGCGAATCTGACGAAACTTGCGAGACTTGTTCAAAGTACTGTTCTTATAGGATGCGATCCTCGCGTAATTACGGGGTGGTTGCATGGATTTTTTTAGAAAACACAATGTTTAAATGTCTAATCAGTAATTTTTCATTTTTTTTTCGCGAGAAATTAAAAAATATATCTGAAATAATAGTTTTTCTATGATTTTAAGAATCAAAATTTTATAACTGATGTCATTTCAAATAAAAAACATTAATTTTGATAAAAAAATGTTAAAATTGAAGAAAAAAGCACATTAATTTGAACCATGTTTTTTGAAGTAGAATTTTTTATGAATGTCGCTTTTTACCAATTTTGGGCAAAATGATTGAATTTTAAGAAATGACTGCTCTTTTTTCGGGAATAAAATGCTCCACAACTCTACTGTTTTAAATTTTTAAAATAAATAAATAATCTTAAAATATACTTTTAAATTTGGAAACAGTAGAGTTGTAGAGAATTGAAAATTTAATAAGAACGGAAAAAATTAAATGGCAAAAAACATGGTTAAAATTAGGGATTTTTTTAAATTTAACATTTTTTATACAAAACAATGTTTTTTATTTTAAAATGTCGTCAATTATAATATTTTGATTCTTAAAATCATGGGAAAATTATTTTTTCGGATATATGACTTTTGGCGCGACAACTACCTAAAATTCTGATTTTTGTGCTTTTTTAATTTAACAAAGAAAAAAAATATTTCAAAATGCCAAGCCTGGTCTGCGGGAGTTCTTTGTACCTAATGAGAACTAAAATACGGAATATAACTTTTTTTTAATTTTAGCACTTGGTAATTTCAAATATAATATTCGAAATCTGCGAATTATAACGATTCGAACTATATATTTCACTTAAAAAGTTGAAAATTTTGACATATTTTACTTAACTTAGGGAAATTCCGGAAGCTAAATTTGGCCAAATTTGAAAACTTTTGAACGAATATCATAAATTTGGTTTATTTCGCCTAATTTCGAAACTAATTAACAAATATTATATATTTTGTTTATTGCTTAACCAATCATATTGCTGAAAATTATCCTTTTAATAGTTTGCCTTAAAAAGTGTTTGTTTTTGTTTGATGCAAAATATAAACGAGTTTCTACCCTTTCTGGAAAACCTGGAAATTTCAGGGAATTTTGGTCAAAGTCAGGCAACTTGTTCCGGAGCGTGCTTAATTTTTTTAAATTGCAATATAAAATTTAATTACAATTACTCTTTATTAGTAAAAGTAGTTTTATATGGCTTCATTTAACTATCTTGTTAAAAATTCGTGTTTTTTTTTTATTTAAAATTAAGGCTTTTAACTAAAAATTTAACTATTCTTGTTCTAGTTGAAAACTTATCCTTCTTAGTTGGAAATTCAAGTATATGGTTGAAAATTTATGTCTTTTGTTGAAAATTAGTTATTTTTGAAAAAGTTAATATTTTTAGTTAAAAATGTATCTTTTTGCCTGAAAAGTCAACAGTTTGTTTTCCATTTTTTATACGTCTAGACTGAAAAAATCTTTCTTAGTTGAAAATTTAACTCATGTTGAAACCTTGTTTTTTTTTTATTCAAATGTTGTTGATTAAAAATGGGAAACTCATCACTGGTTGAAAAAATGGATGTATTTTGTTGCAAATTTGTCTTTTTTATAGAAATTAATTTTCTTGGTTAAAAATTCATTTTTTGTTGCTGAAACTTCTTTTCTTGATTGAAAATTCAACTATTCGAGATAAAGATTCATTGTTTTAGTCATTAATTTATCTTTTTTGCTTAGAAATTAATCTTTTTGCTAACCTTTTTTAGTTAAAAATTTGGTTGACAATTCATGTATTTTGTTGAAAAAAATCATCTTTTTTGTAGAAAATTCATCTATCTTGTTGAAAACGCAATATTTTAAACTTGAAAATCAAAATTTGAAATTTGTTCAAATTCTTGTACGTTAGAGACAAATTCAAGAAACGACTACTTATGTTTGGAGTATTATTTAATTATTAATTAAGCGATGGTGCTAATATATTTAAGAATATCTTTTAATATTATTTCTCAAAGCTTTCTAAATTAAACGTTTAAATTGAATCCCTAGGAACTGAAAAAAGCATTATTTATAATAAACTCGCGAAACTGTATACATATTCCCAGTTGATTGTTTTTAAAATGCCAAATATTTTATTGGATCCGTACTATGGAAAATTATACCTGGAAAAACTTTAGATATCTGAAATAAGCCTGGAATTTTCAGGAAATAATTAAAATATTTGCACCAATAAATTAAAGCTACTGCAGTTAATTTGAGTAAAATATACTGAAAAAATCTCCATAAAATTGCATGTAAAATTGAACCATTATTCTTTAATTTTCAACTTTTTAAGTCAAATAATATATCGTTGGAATCATTACAATTCGCATATTTCGAATATTATCACCGATTTTGATAATTTTTGGATTTCTTATAGTACATGACAAAATAAGAGACTCGTACTTCTTATGTGCCGACATCCATTTTTAAGGGGTGAAAGCCACCCCTAAAGTTTGCCCTTTAAAATAATTTTTTGTATATATCTTGGGATCTAATGGATATTTTTTAATAGAACCAAGTGGAAAATATTTCTTATAAGAAACCTAAGACAGTAGGTATATTTATGACTCAAGGGGTTGCATTCCTTATTTTATATTTAAAAAAAGCAATTTTTAAGGATTATTTTCATAATGGAAATCGGGGTATGGATTCAAAAAATTGAGAAAAGCCTTTTCTTTGATAATATCAAATATTTGAGTTGACGTCTCTAAATTTTGTTTCTTAAGATTTATTCCGTGTATAAACAGAATGTGATTTATAAAAAATGCAAATTAAATTAATTAAAGGGGTGAAAAAGGTTACCTCCAAAAGTGGATTATTCAATATAACTCGATATCTAATTAATATTTTTTAGTGAAACAAAGTAACAAATATTTGTTATAAGAAACCCCATATATAAGATTTAATTGTGGCCAAATGGGGTCAACCTATATTTTTATTTATGAAAAAACTATTTTTTCATGAATATTTTTATCATAAAAATCAGGTTATGAACCTTTTATACACAGAAGTGGATCATTTTCATTTGTTATAAGTCACATTCTGTTTACACGTGGAATAAATCTTAAGAAAAATTTATTTCTCACTATTTAAATGTAGTCCATCACTTTAAAGTTTAAGGGGTAGTTATTGAAAAAATCCTGAAACACGTCAACTCAAATATTCGATATTGTAAACGAAAATGCTTTTCTCAATTGTTACAAAAGTTATACGCTGATTTTCATGATGAAAATATTCATAAAAATGTAGTTTTTAAAAACTATAAATAAAGGGTTGCAACCCCTTGGGTCATAAATATACCTATTATCTAAGGCTTCTAATGATGAATATTTTCCATTTGATTTTATTCCAACATATACATTAGATGTCGATATATATATATATATATAAAAGTGATTTTTAAGCGAAATCTTTCGGGGTGTTTTTTACCCCTGGAAAATGTGCAACTACCCAGTTATTATATACGTTATTGAATCACAGAGTCTTTCAGATAGATCAACCTAAGATAATCTAGCATAATGACACATCATGATTAGTCTAGATATGAAAGCAGCTTATGTCTTGGATTAAAAAGTCAGGACGAATTTTTTCAGTCTTTAGCATGTAGTGACAAAGCCCTTTATACTCGTAAACACGTAACACAGTTTTAACTACACACGCCTTACACGAGAGTACACAAACAACCGTTTTCTATCGTAGAGTGATTGTTATTTATTGGACGAGTGATACTAAATAATTAATAATCCATTTTAATCATAGTTTGATTGTGTTAAGTAGCAAATTGATTTTCTACTCTATTCAGTTTTGTAGAAATTAGGTACGTATGTCGAAAGACACAGTCCCTTTAGCTTGGTGATATATTTTAGGTGGTATAATGCTGAATGGCATCGTATAACAAGCTTGTAAATAGTTTAGAATCATACTTAATTGATTTTTAGAATTATTTTTATTATAGGTTGATAGCATGAAGAAAGAAAATGAGAGAGATATGTTTTTTTTTCTTCAGAGATATAATTGTTCTTATTGCGATTCTCGAGAGTGCAGATGAGTGACAGTCATTAAGTAAATACATTTATTTAATAATTCTTACACCCCTCATTACGTGTCATTCAGCGTACCACAGCGTACAGTTGTAAAAAGTAAAATAGTCTTGTGAAATATATTTACTATATTGTGACAAAGAACGAAATCTATATGTACACATGCAAGAAAGAATTTAAACGGATATATATTATATATTATATTATATTGTACACGAGAGGAAGTATAGATGAAAATGCGATTATGTATGCTGTATACGGTTATACATAGATTACATAGTAACAAAATGCAAACCTGTACATGAAGCTAAAACTAATGAATTCGCGAATCGGTAATTGATTACTTATCGTTAATAAATTACTGTATTTTATAAATTATACCTCTTTTATTCATCATCTGGTGCGCGCGTACTGTTTTTCGATTTAAGGGGGAAAACACTTCGAATAATTACTTATTTAATATATTGGATTTCTCAATTAAAACAGAAAATTTTCAGCAAAATAGATTCTCAACCAAAAAAGATAAATTTTTAACAAAAAGTATAATAAATAATTTATATTTCTAACAAGGAAGTTTTATTTTAAATATAAACAAAACTGAATTTGTCCAGAAAAATACAAATTTTCAACAGATAATTGTGAATTTTAATAATAATGTGAATTAAAAAAAGTTAATTTTCAAGAAAATACATAAAGTTTCAAAAAATAGTTAAATGATTAACGAAAGAGATGAAATTTGAATTAAAATGATGAATCTTTAACAACAACAAAAATTAATTTTCAATCAAGTACTTGGATTTTCAACGAACAAAGATGAATTTTCTACGAAGTTGAATTAATCTAAAAAAGACAAAATTTTCAACAAAATAATGGAATTCTCGATCAAAACAGATAATTTCCAAACCAAAAACATGAATTTTCAACTGAATAGTGGAATTCTCAATAAAAAAAACCGATCAATTTCAACGAAATAGTTGATTCCTCAACCAAAATGATTAATTTTCAACCAGTCGTATTAAGTGTTAAACAAAGAAGAGTAAATGTTTTCTAATAAAGGTAAATTTTCTCCAAACGCGGTTAATTTTATAACAGAATAATGTGAATTAAAAATACTTAATGTTTTAAAAATTACATAAATTTTCTAAAAAATAGTTACATTATTAGCGAATGAGATGAATTTTGAATTAAAATGATGAATATTTAAAAAATAATGGATTTTTAACCAAGTAGTTGAATTTTCAACGAAGAGAGATGAATTTTGTACGAAGTTGAATTCACCTAAAAAAGACGAATTTTCAACAAAATAATGGAATTCTCGATCAAAACAGGTCATTTTCAAACCAAAAAAATAAATTTTCAACTAAATAGTGGACTTCTCAATGAAAACCGATCATTTTCAACGAAATACTTGATTCCTCAACCAAAATTATTAATTTTCAACCAGTGGTAGTAAGTATTAACCAAAGAAGATTAAATGTTCCCAAGAGAGAAGAATTTTCTACAAAATAGTTTAATTTTTGAACCCTATAATGTGAATAAAAAAATATTAATTTTCAGCAAAATACATAAAAGATGAATTTTCAACACAAGAATAGAATTCTCGATCAAAATAGATAATTTTTAAACAAAAAAGTCGAATTTTTAACGAATAGTTTAATCATTATCCAAAGAAGATTAATTTTAAGCCAGTCGTATTTTTAACCGAAGAACATAAAGTGTTTTCCAAAGGAGACGAATTTTCTCCAAAACAGTTTAATTTTTTAACCCAATAATGTCAATTTTCACCAAAAAGCTACAATTTTAACAAAGCTATTAGTTTAAAAAGGACCTCTGAAGATACAAGAAAGTATTGGATGGAGTTATTAATTGAATAAAGTAACTTTCTTTTGCTTACAAGTAAAAAGAATTCTTTTATAGAATAATTATTTTCTCACTAACGATATTGAGTATATTAGACTTAATCAACTTTTGATTAATATCAATCGAAATATTTTATTTTCATGTATTATATTAATTTTTCATGCCTTTAGTTCTCCTATAAATAATCCCTGATGAGGAGGTCTGAACTGGCTTCGAAAAAGGGGAAATGGAAAAAGAAGAAAAGAGAATAATAAAAGGGGAAAGGAAAGAATAGGAAAAAGAACAAGGGTAAAGGGAACGTATAAATGGAGAAAGGCAAATGGGTGAAAGGGGAAACGGCAAAGGGGATGGGGAAAATGAAAGGGGAAAAGGTGAAAATAAAAAGGGAGAAATGGGAAAAAGAGAAAAAGGTTGAAGGGAACGGGGAAAGGTTAAAAGGGGAAAGCGAAACAGTAGAAGGGAATGGAGGAAAGAAAAAGGGAAGTAAAAAATGATAAACCGGAAAGTTTTTCTTAATAATGAAAAATTAAAAACATTGCCTCAAAATCTTCCAGGTTCTGTTTTGTCCATTTTTGGAATTTTTTTTAACGCTGAAAAATTAAAATCATTGTTTTAAAATCGTCCAGATTTTTTTTCTTCAGATATTGGAAATAATTCTATTATGTTAATGATAATTTTGAAAAATAAAAAATCAGTTTAAATTTTCCCTGAAATGTTGAGAGAATATTGTCATTAGCGTGAAACCTCTTGAAACCTTTAAAAAGCTTTCAATTTTTATTTCGAAATCTTAACAAATTTACATTTTCTTTTAACTTTATTGAAATCTTTACCAGTTATAAATTAAGTTGGAATATTTTCAAAAGTTCTAAATTTCGCTTGATCTTGCAGGAGTTCTTAATAACATTTTGTTGTCTTGAAAAGTGAATATAAAGCAAATTTGAAATTTTTTATTTAAATTCGTTTCCAATCTTTTTCATAATTATAGGAATCATTTGAAATGTATTACAATCTTTTTCAATTTTCTCTGAAAATTAAATTTTCAAAATAAAAAATCAGTCTAAATTTTCTATGGAATTAAAAAAATATATTTTCCTGGAACCTATTAAAATCTTTTAAAAAGCTTCTTTTTCAAAATGTTCAAAAATCTACATTTTATTTAAAATTGTTTGAAATCTTCTAAAGATTTGAGTTCTATTTTAATCTTTTCAAAACGCACAATTATCTGTTGAAATAATTCAGTTCCCATAATTTTCTTGAAACCTGAAAAATTAAAAAAATTGTCTTAAAATCTTCTAGATCATTTTTCGACATATGTTTGTGTTTTGAAATCTGCAAATCTTTTAAATTAAAACGAAAATCATAAAAAAATTTCCCAGAAATAGTATTGTCGCTGCCGATACTGTTTTTGCCCCTAATTTTATTTTTCTCATATTTAAAAGCGTAAAAAAGTTTCAAAATTATTGACTGATAGTAAAATGTTCCAAAGAGAATTATTATTCATTGATAAAAAGTAATTTATACTTAAAATTGATGGTGCATAAAGGTGAAATCGTTTTAATATATAAGCAAACTGAAAACAGCTATAGAAAGTCGACATATTAGGTAACCTTTTTTAGATAGAAAACTGTAATTTACAAATTTTAAGGGGTACCTGACTTAGAATTTTACAAACGGTAAACGGTAATTTAGTTTGTCGATTTGCATATATGTTTGTTCACCAAAATGATAAAAAGACAAAAAATTGGCGAATATAATAAGAAAGCGGTAAGCAGGCGAATCTTGCAAAAATTCGAAATAGAAATCATATTGAAAAAAAGGAAGTCTACATTTTTATGGTATACAGATAGGTATAATTATATTCAGTAAAATTATAATTTATGGATCTATTTAATTTTATATTTTAAAATTGCTGAATTATTTTTTGTAGAGAAGAATTTTAAAACATTTAGAGTTCCCATCGTGAACATCCAATTCCAAATCTGGTGCATTTTTGACCCGATGAGGCTCAAGGTGTTAGGAGTGTAATTTTATGAAAATAAATATAGAATTTAGGACGCAATCATGTGAACCTGGTAGAAGTGAGCTGCATCCTTAAATTGCAAAAATTCCATGCGTTCCTTGTCTCTATAATAGTTCGTAGAGTCGCATTCTAATACAACGTGCGACTGCCATCATTTCCTGGCAAAGTAGATTCACTGGAATTTTTGTGCCACCCTAATCTTGACCAAGAACTTCAGAAAGCGTGAGCACATTCGTTAGATCTAGGAAAATCAAGTCTACGAAATGATTTGAAGGTGATTCTGTCTTAATAATGGTATTACATACAATTTTTCCTTCTAAAGTGATAAATAAAATTTGAGGCACAGGCAAGCCGTAGGCGGAGCTGAAGGCGAGCTAAAGGTGAGAGACAGGCAAACTCCTTTTGCAAACATCGCTTGAACCAAAACAAGTATAGTACTCCAGAAATTGCCTTAAAAATACTTTTTGTCCGACCCCCTTTGAAAACGCGCCATTGCATTTACGTTAAGCAGGCGTAATGTGGCCACTTTCAGCCCAGTGGCCGTCGCACATGCGCACATCGCCGCCAGGCCAACATGAAACTTTACGCCCGCTATACTTGCATTGCACCATGCAAGTGGGATGCCTGCCAGAAGTAGTAATATCATATGATGTACATTAAAGTGCTTTTCCTTTGAAGACTTTCATCATAAAATATTGACGAAGGGGAAAAGCAGAAAATAATAAAGGGGGAAAGGAGAAAGAAAAGGGGAAAAACAGAAAAAGTGTGAAGGAAACGGGGAAGATTAAAAAGGGAAGGGGAAAGGGAAACGGAAAAAGGTAATAGGGAAAAGAAAAAAGAAAATGAGAAATCGGAAAGGGTGAACAGGGAAAGGAAAAAGGAGAAATGGAAAAAGAAGAAAAGAGAATAATAAAAGGGTAAAGGAAAGAATAGGAAAAAGAACAAGGGTAAAGGGAACATAGAAATGGAGACAGGAGCAAGACAAAAGGGTGAAAAGAGAAACGGTAAAGGGGGTGGGAAAAAGAAAAATGAAAGGGTGAAAATAAAAAGGGAAAAAGAAAAAAGGAAAGGGAAAAATGGAAAAAAGAGAAAAAGGTTGAAGGGAGCGGGGAAAGGATGAAAAGGGAAAGGTTAAAAGGGGAAGGGGAAATCTAAACAGTAGGAGGGAATGGGGGAAAGAAAAAGGGGAGGAATAAATGATAAAACGGAAAGGATATTACTATTCAATATTACCCCATGTCATGTCAACGCATTTTTTGTTAGATGTTAATAGATATGATTAATAATAATATTAATTAATACGCAAGGCCACACAAATATAATAATCATCGAAATAAAGAAAAAGGAAATGGTGGAAAGGGAAAGGGGAATGGGTAAAAGAGAAGGGAAAGGGTGAAAAGATGAGAGGAAAACGGTAAAGGGGATTGGAAAAGGGAAAATGAAAATGCAAGGGGGAAATGAGAAAGGGGTAAATGGGAAAGGGTGAGAAGGGAAAGGGGAATGAGGAAAAGGGAGGGGGAAACGAGAAAGGGGATCGGCTGGAACGTGACAAGGGGAGAGACAAAGAGACATGGTAAAG
>JAWWLR010000149.1:24698494-24710962 GCA_035041075.1 Acraspis erinacei
AAGAATATTTTTCCCGTGAACTGCTAACATTCGCCAAACTATTTTTAAGTTTGCCCAAGGTACACCACGTGGAGGTTTTCAGTCTGGTTTATACCTCTAAATACTATATACACCTCAAAAAAATATATACACTATAGAAACTATATACTACATACAAACTATATACAACATACAGACTATGTACAATATACAAACTATATACAATATACAAACTATATACAATATACAAACTATATACACGATACAAACTTAATACATCTAATTATAAATCTGTACTGCAGATAATTATAAAAAACGCCCTTTCAAAGAAATGCTCCAAATTGTTAAAAATCCAAAATCAGTTAAAAAACGTTCTGCCATCGATTTCCTCAGCGATATATACCGCAGCTTAATTTTAAATACTATCAACGTCTAAATGTTTATATTGTGTAAGCTCTCGAAACAAATTTCCCGCGATATCTTTAATTTTTTCAGTGCAATATAAATGGCTCTAATGAACATAGAATATTCCATTTCTCGATGTAACAACAAACATAACCTCACTCCTGGTGATGAAGATTGCTGCCCGTAATTTTATTTATTTTAAACCCTAAAATGAACTGCATGTCCAGGAGCAATTATCCTACTTCCAGTTTATTTTATTTGATTACAAAACAAGAATATTTCTCTTTAAAAATATTTTTAACCTCACTTTTACAATAGCAAACGATAAAAAAAACTGCTAACCAAACTACAATAATGCTTATCTTAACTTAATATGTTAATGACACATGTAAGCAAAATAACACAAATCAACACATAGAACATCTTTTCCTATGATTTGAACGAATATATTTTATCTTTAGAATTCTTTTCCACTAAGTAACTAGTTTACTCCTATCATGGACTCCTGATGAGGCTTGGTATCACAAAGCGAAAGCTTGTTTTTTTTAATAAAAAAAATAAGTATTATACCACGTCTAGCAGATCAACAGCGTCATTCCATCAATCCACTACTATTATCTCACGCTAGTCAACAAGTTACATCTTTAAACAAAATCAATAAATTTCGAACCTTCTGGAAAATTTTTTATGCGAAGAATCACATGATTCAATAATAGTAGAAGAAATTCAATTACGACTGAAAAAATAGAAGACACATGGAATGATTTTAATGAAGCATAATCCATTTTAGAGTCTTTAGCACCAAGGCCAAACTGCGAGGCAGAACGTAGTGAACTTTTACAGATAATTTTTTTCTATATACTGCTTTAGCTACTGAATTTATTAATGAAAGACTACCCGAGAATTTCAAGGATGATACACAGGGTAATTTAGACGAAGTATAGCTACAGCGAGCACCATTTAAGAATTAGAAACAGAGCCTTAAATTTAACGCCAAGCAGAGATAGGAATTTTTGCAGATATTGCGAGTTCCCTTATCTCTACTCACGTCAATTCCGAACGCGACATTTGTTTATAGCAATAATTTATAAGAGTGAAAGTATTACTAAAATCAAGAAATCTGGATATTTCAGATGCTAATTGAAAGATAATGGTGCGCGAGTTATCCAGAATTCATTAACTACAGAAGCAAATTACGAGGAACGTTGGAAGCTTCTTGACGAACTTTATGATAACAAAATAATCATTATTAAAAATCACATGCAGTATTTAATTGACTTGCTAGCGTTGGTGAACTAACAATACCTAAGCACATGTTTAGCATGGGCGTTTGTTCGAGGTTGTAGAGAAACTCACTATACTCAGATTATGAGGATGAGAGGATCCAGTACCCATTGAATGGTCATTTTTCTTATGGGAAGAATATAGAGATCCGCAGGAAGTAATGAAAGACTGGAGCATTCCGAGTGCAGACACGGTTCCAGGAACTCAGAATATTCACCTTGACGAATTTGTTGATGCTAGTGAGCAGGTGTATTGCGCCTGTATATATTTATATTCATCAAATGAGAAAGGAAGTGGCCTTAATTGTTGTTCTTTAAAAAAAGTATTTTAAATCACAATCAGTTTCATCATTCTTCTCAAATTCATCGCGCTTATCAGGATACTACTACTACAATCAAATTTAGATAGAACCAGAACAAATGTGCGAAATTTGAAAAAAGTAAATATTCCCATTTGGGCCTTTGCTATTGGACAGTGGGTTATTGGGGACATTTTTTCATTTAGATAAATAATTAAAGAGAAGAAATGCGTTAATGCCAAATTTTCGAAATCGGGTTTATTAGTAATCTTCTTGTAATTTTACAAGTACAAACCTAATATAATAAAAATAATAATCGAATCAATTATTGCTTTTTAAAGTTTTCCGAAAAGCTTTTCTAACTTCAATGTAAAAAATCCAAATTCATTTTTCTGGACACTGGCTAATTATTTTTTGGATTACTATTGAGTCCCTTTCATTCAGTACTTTCAGTCGGTACGGACGCGAAATCTAACCTCGAAACGCGACCTGTTCCATTAATTTTCTCGAAACCTGGAAACTATTTCTAAGCAAACTTTGTTTAGTTTTATAAAGCATGAAAGTATCTGGAAAGTACATCCTTATTCTTTATTAAATGGTTCTACTGAATTTACAACATGTTTTTAGTCTCTCCTAAAAAAAGTGAAAAATGGCGCCTGACCCCTTATGCATTTCTACCCTTCAGATATCATATATTGCGGAAGATGTTAACTATTCTAATAGAAAAATGAAACTTCGTTTCGTACAGGTTATTTCGCTTTCCTACGCCTTCTCCATTGGTCATAAGCATTCTTTGAAAGAATTCATACTGGACTTAAAAAATTTTTAATCAAACACAAATTTCGCTCAGGGAGTCATTATGGCTTAGATAGTATCATGACTACATTATTTGACAACACTGTAGCTTTGGTAGCCATGCTGGAACGGGTTTGATTCCCAAAGCGGGAAGCGAGGCTGGATGTGTTTTCAGAGAGATTCACTTCTGTCCCTTCGTCGGCCTGTACTATTTTAAGCAATTCATGTCACTTGACCTGCGGGATTTGATCACTTCCTGATTTTGAATTATTTGTTTTGACAATCTTTCTCAAGCCGACATTCTATCCCTATCCTGCCCTCTGGTGACTGGTGTAGTAATTGGCGAATATGAGAGCGTCACCTCAGCATCTGAATTACATCATGAAAAGACAAGAAACTCGCAACGAATTCTCCAAACACGAAATTAGAGGATCCTTATCATTCACCTATGTCGGACGCCTTACGATGCCTTTTTTAAATAGAGATATGTACACTACGCTTAGAAATAGAATCAACGCTAGCAAAGGTCGAAACATGTAACAAATATTTACTAATTGGCCCTAAAATCTATCTTCTTGCCTATTCACTCCAGACCGAGGGTTAATTTCTAAAGGAACGCTTTCGGAAAATTAGGCTACTTTAACTCATATATTTCGTTTTCCCTATTTTTTTAAACATGTGTCGAATCATTCGTGATCAACAAGAGAAGATAGGAGGATCAGCGGCCAGTTTCAACAGAGGTCAGTTGTACAGAAAAGCCTATTTCTTATGGTGGAAGGATGATTTTTTTTTTTAAGCAACCACGTCAGATTGGAAAGAATGAAATAAGCTCAGTTTGGATTCTGGGAGTGCTCCCACCAGATCACTCGTCCGTCACCGCCGCCTTCGAGGAGTTCGCTGACGCTAGGAATTTTCATTTCCTACGGGGTCCTGTACTTCCGTAAATTTTAGTTTCGTGTGATTTTTAGCTGTTTAATAACAAAAATATTATCTAATTAAAAAAAAGTTTACAAATAAATAAACCTGGGGTTTATTCCTTTAGATCCTTAAGCATTGAAAAGTGAAATTTAGCAACTGATTGACAACAAAAAGTTTTAAATACTACTGCATGTTATGCTCTAATCGATTATTTTAAATAATAAAAGGTGAAATTTTACTTTTCAAACTTAAGCTTTCTACACGGAAAAATTAACTGTAACATTTGTGCAAAAAGCTATCTAAAATGTATTGGGCGAAATTTCCTTCATGGCCATTAGAAATAAAAATATCATCCCCTGCCTTTCGGTAAATATTAATCCAAATAAAAAAACTTTTCTCACATAAACCACAATCACATAGCAAACATAGTCTTTCGGTGTTCCCATGGTCAACTCGGATGGTCAACTTTTTTTGATTGAGTGGGCACACTTAAGAAATAATGCTCGATGTGTGAAAAAGGTAAATAGGAGAATTCTTTAATTAATTAAAAATAATTTTATATATCTGAATAACTAGCCCCGGTCCTTATCCAACCGGTGGCACCCCGATCAGTTGGTCTGGCTTTTGCATTAATATCCAATGCAGAGATTTGCAAAATGATGAAAAAATGATTAGTTTGCGAGAAAATTATGAAAAGTATATTAAAAATGTGTAGCTCCTGATTGCAAAAGTCAGGCTATGACTTTTAATTAATTAATTATTTAATTTTTTGCTATGCAGGAACAAATCCGCTTGCTTCGAACTATTTTTTCTCATAATTTATAAACCGAAAATTAATTTTATATACAAAGAAAGAGCAATACACCACTTTTAAATAGTTTTTTGTAATTCAAAGTTAATAAAAACTTTTTTAATGTCCTGATTCATTGTATATTGTTGTTGCCACATATTGCAATTCTAAGAAAATAGCGAAAAAGTCGACTTTCTTAGATTTTTTGAAACTTAAAAGTAATTGAAGGAGGATAAGAAATATTTTAACGCAATTATCGCTATAGAGGTTTACATTGGCTTGCTTTGAACTATTTCGATCGAAAATTTCAATCTAAAAAAAAATTCCGTTCCAAATTTGAAGTGCTTCGTTTTTTGGAGATTTTTAGCTGTATCTACGATGCGGAGGCAGCATGCATTTTTTTCTAATGAAACTTTAGAGGAGAGTTTTTGACAGTCAAAAAAAGTTTTTATTACTATTAGAAATGCGTGCAAACAACTTTTTGTTTTTTCGATACGCCCTATTGAACATGAAAGATATATTTCTTATCAATCCTTCTGATGTACTGACTATGTGAAACATTTTTGTCTGAGGTCTTAAGTACTATTAATTTTATTTATTAGCTACAATTATAATTTTAACAACAAATCATTTTTGAAATCCTAACAAATAATACAATGGATAATATTAGCACAAAATAGAAATATAACATTCGAACTGATGCGTTCAAAGTGCATCTCAACATTAAATTTTATTCATATTAAACTACATATTTTATTCACTTTTAATTTCTTAAAATTATTAATCATAGTTACTCTTACTTCTTCTTAATTTTTTATTTTAATTTGTAAGCATCATAGTGCAATTCAATAGAAAGGCCAGACCAAGATTTTAAAAGGAAGTCAATGTGCCATCGCGCGTATATTTTTACATAGAAAGTAACAGCGTCAATAATGGTGTGTTTCACACACGTTCTAGTCTATAATGCTTTATGATTGCTTTTGTGGTGCCTAGCGGAGATTCCGCAATTTCTTGTGCAGTCAACTCATCCACCACGTTGTTGTACACGTTTACTTTTACCCGTTTTTCGGAGCTACCAAGATTTTGATATATTCCGCGAAGAACCGTTTCCCTGTTTTTAGCTTTTTCTAATATTGCAAAGACGTCACCATTCGACGACGATAAAACCATTTTTTCCATACTTGGGATGGGCCTTCGGATATCCTTATATAATCTGTAATTAAGTGGTTTATCGGGAGGAAAAATGTATCTTCGAAGTTCGAATATTCGGTTCGGATTTTTTTTCGGTATAAGTCGAATAGATGAAAGATCCTCAAGTTCAACACCCAGTAAGGATAAGACAGGACGCCCAACAGAAGGAGACCTGGACCTGGTACCATGAGAAGACTCGGCAGGAGGAGACCTGGATCTGACACGAAGAGGAGGCTCGGCAGGAGCAGGAGACCTGGCGGAAGAATTAGTTATGGCAAGAGGATGATTCGTTACTTGAGACTGTCTGTCAGAAGAAGCAGAAGATCCGGTACGAGAAACGCCAGAAATGGGTTCGCCATTAGGCAAACAGTCGAATTGTGAACTCAAAGCTACAACAAAAAACATAGGATTATATTTTTCTTGATTTGCACAATCGTGTTCTGATGTAGCATGAGTGTTCAATGTGGTTTTAATTATAAATGTAATTGGCAAGAAATATCCTTTTTTTTCTCTTGAAAAGCATCCACCACCAACGACGTCCGCACCACGAGACTTTTGCATGCTCTGCCTCTCACAATAAAGCGCCCGTTGCTGAATATAATGTATGTGGCACAGTGCGTGGAATATACTTTGGGGTGGTCCAAAAATGCATTGTCACCCCCCAAAAAGATTTAATTTCCATTTAATTAACATGGGTAAATTTTAAAATTTCGAAAAATTGAACTCATACTTCGGTGTTTGATCGAAAAGTGCCAAGCTTTCGAGGGATTTAAAAGAAGTGTCTACGAAACATAAATATTCTAATAATTTTTATTTCTCCCCCCCCCCCTCAAAGTGATAAAAATATGACGCAAGAAAAAATAATCTTATTTTCTGAATGAAATTTAATAGTTGGTCTTTGTTCGGATAAATTTGGTTATAAAAATTATGTAATTATTTTAGTAACTAATCTTTGTTTATTTTCAAAATTGTAAAAGCAGTGACATAAAGCTTTTAGCAGAATTTACTACTCCTCAAAATCACTCAATATTGTGTTTAATTCATAAAATACAATTTCTAAAATATTTTTGGAAAAAACTTGTTTAAACAAATTCAGTTAGTTTAAAATATTAAAAAATGGTTAATATATTATTTCTATACACTATAAAGCCAGGAAAATAATAGAATGGGTTTCATTTGATATTATTTTTTAAACATTTTCAGAAAAAAAATGCTTGAGTAAATAAAAATTGTTTAAACGACTAGAAATCTCTTAATCATTATGGGAAATGTATCAAAAAAATGTATCAAACAAATATATAAATATAAAAATAATCACATAATATTTTTGAAAAACGTGCCACTCGAACAAATGATTAAATTTTACGTTTCTTTAAAGAAATATGATTTTTTTACATTTTTCGAAAAAAAAATGTTTTAAGTAAGTTTAGTTTCTTAAGCAATTAAAACTTGTTTCAAAAGTCGTGGTGGATATTCAAATTGTCCTTTTGTAATTATTTATCTTTAAAATATGGCACAAACTACTCGTCTTCAATCCCTAAACAACTTGCCACGTTCGATCAAACCCTGAACAATTGCCTGATTAACAAAAAAGAAAAAAACGCATATTCCTTAAGTTTTTCGAATAAAAAAATATCATTTGGATTACAGTCATGAATCTGATTATTTGTATTTTAAACCTCGTTAAAATAAGTTTCCAAAAACCTCACAAAAAGTGAAATTCGATAAGTTTATCAGGAGTTATGTCCAATTTAAAGAAGTCCATTAGTACTAAAATCTGGCAAAGTTTGAATAAGATTGGCGACATCAAAATTATAGGCGGAAACTCTTGGAAAAGCTTACCCCATATGTGAAATATATTAAATCACAAACATTCTGATTTTCCCCAGGCTCAAAAGAAAATTTACTTAAAATTATAGGTATATTATAAAAAAATTCAAATGTTGTCACCAATTGAATTGAGGATAACTGCCCAGGGTACGAACGAACTATAAACAATCCTCATCTTTTCAGCTTACAGAACATACTGATTATCTTATTAATAGAGAATATGTTTGACCATGATTTTTTTTCCTCTGTGGCAGTTTTTGCCACGGTAGTAGAAATTGCTACGCTCCACCTCTAATCCGAAGTATTCTAATTATAACCATAGCCACTGATTGGTTGCCGAGTTCAATAACAATGTCTGATACCGTGGCAAAAACTTCTCCAGTGTAAATATACTCAGTGTTACCAAGAAATGCTTGACTTCGTTATTACTTATATAATGCCTACGCAGGTCTTCAAATTTGGTGTTTTAATTTGTCATATTGATTGAAACTGAAAACGGCTGAACCAATTTTTACGAAAAAACTATATGCTCTGGTAACCAAAAAGACTACTCTCAGAAAAAGGTTTGAATTTTTTTGGATAAAAATAGGGGTAAAAAATGCTTTCAAATTTGGAAAATATTTTTTTTGAGGTTATGGTTTAGAGATACACCTCCAATTTTGTTCTAAAAATAAACCTTGAAGTGTCTGCTTCAACATAAATTTTTATCAGATTTATCGTAGTGTGGCGTCATGGTAAAAAATAATGAAAATCATGCATGCCGCACAGCACACTCTCGTTCCAGCTGGGCACATCAAACTCCACTGTTCGGTTGACGCTTTATTAGTTTAATTAAGCGGCCGGCTGAAATAATGGGGCACTTCTGAAAATTCAAGTACACCATTATTGAATCCAACCGTTCAATCTTCGTTTTAGAAAAATCTGACAGAAATGTATATTGAAGCAGAGCCTGCAAGGTTCGTTTTGGAAAAAATTGGAGGTGTAACTTTAAAACATAATCTCAAACCAATATTTTCATAATTTGAAAACATTTCTTTACCCCTATTTTTTATCTAAAAAAATCCAAACCTTTTTCTGAAAGTAGTCTTTTTGGTTAACCCAACATATATTTTGCTCGTCAAAATCGGTTCAGCCGTTTTCGAGAAAACCCTATTTTTTTATTACACTCCCCCTCTACATATCTCCCCAAAAAATGAAATTTTAAGGTTGAAATTTACAGCATCTTATATTCACACAGATTTCAATATATTGCGTTTGAAAGGTGCGGGGGCCATTATTACATGCTTATCCCCCTAGGACCTGTCGAACCGTGTAGGAAAATTGTTCAAGAGAAAAATCGCATGACTCAACGAGTGTAGAACAATTTCAATTGCGACTGAAAAAGATAGAAGAAATGTGGAATTAATTTGATGAAACATAGTCAATTTCAGAGTCTTTGGCACCAGGGCCAAACTGCAAAGCAGAACCTGGTGAATTTGGGGGCAATTTCTTTGCAATGCACTGCTTTAGCTTCTAAATTCATTCATGAAAGACTGCTTTGACGATCGAAAGTTGATGCACAGGATAATTCAGACCAAGCGTGCACTTTCCCCCAATCAAGCTTAACTCCCACCTCCCACTTTGTCTTGTAGCTACGAAGAATATTTCGGGTTTAGACATTCATTTGTAATAATAAAACAGCCAAATAAATAAAAGTTTGGTACTTTTGACGGGACACATGTACTCCTATGTATTTTGATCCGCTGAATCCGAATCTGATGTCACAATAGCACCTTTCACGATTGTTTTTCGACATAACTTCAAAAAACCGTATTTTGGAGTATATGATTGAAAAACATGTTTTTTTACAGGATTCAAGCTGCTGATTCCAAAAATAGAGGCAGATTAGTTATATAACTGACGTGAGGCAGTGACATATAACTTGCTATGACATAACCTCACAAAAAAATTCTTTCAGCAGCAACTTGTAATCCGGCATTGCATTTTTATGGATTTTAAGCTGCAGAACCCAATTTTTAAGCCAAATATGCATATTAAGGAACAAATTCGTTACATTATTCCAAGAACATACAGTATTACAACAATCTGTTCTTAGAGAAGTCTTTCTCATCATATTTATGATGGAATGTAAACCTATATATAAAAGCCACATCATCTAGGGACTAGTCAACGCCTATTAATTCCACTGATTTATCAGTGAAAAGCGTGCTAGTGAGGAATGAACGAGAATCCGCTGATTTTGATTCAGGGAGTACATTCATGCAAAATAAACGCTAACGTGACTTACGTATCGAAATCGAAGCATGGAAGCATACAAATCTAATTTTGTTCTCCAAATCACCGTTCAGACAATTTTGTTTAAAGGTTATCTTCTAGGTTTTCTAGTTATATTACTCAAATGATACTACATATGAATTCAGCTGCTTGACATCTCTAATAAAATCACATTTCACCAGCATATACTAAAAAAAGGGTTCTTGAGGTTATGACGAAAACTAATTGTGAAAAGTGCTATTTTGACCTCAGATTCGGATTCAGCGGATCAAAATACATAAGAATACATGTGTCTCGTCAACAGTAGCAGCATTTTTTTTGTGTCGCAGCGTAATTGACAAGGATGCTAATATTTCTTAAATTTAAATATCAGGATAATAACAAGAGAATCATTATTCAAAATCACAGGCTTCAACAATGGTCCTGCATGTGAGTGCGTCAGAGGTTCTAGAGGAAACCAGTAATAACTGGGATAAGCTACTCATATCTCTCATTGCGTCCAAGCTAGATAAAGGTTCGCGAAGACAGTGGGAACGATTGGCAAAGGGTAGCGACATGCCAACATTTTACAAAATTACAGAATCTTTGTGTGAGCGATGTCAGCAGAACGGTTTATATTAAATAATTTATCTAAAAGAAAGGACTTTATTTTAATTGTTTTAAACCCAAACCATTTCATTGTAGATTGTGAGCCTGGAAGAAGTCATGTTGTTTACTGTTCAAATTGATATTTTTGATACCAAAAAATATAAATTTATATGTAGGGTGCCATTTACACAAAGGTTTCTGGATAATAGAAAATACAGGAGAAAAGCAGCATTTATCTAGAGAAAAAGATTCATTTGAATGGCAATTCCGATCACAAGTGCAACAAAACTTATCAGGTCTTTACGTGCTACGATTACCAGTTAACGAGAGGCAAGCAGAATTAGGATCTTCATATAATACAGCCCGGCGAAAATACGTTGGTCATTAAGGAATCCTGGTTGACTAAAGAACTCTGAGCTGCTTCTAATGCATCAGAAGAGTTATATAGACAGGTCTCGCTCCATGATAAACTGATGGTAGGATCAAAGACTTAAGTCGGAGTATTCGAATTGATTCTACACTTTTGTCAACATTACATATGTTCTGGGTGGAGACAAAGAAAAAATGGTTTTGCAGTTTCTGATGTACCCTGAGAATAAAAATTACCAGAAAATTCTTTTGAAGTTGAAGGATAAGTAGCCTCTGATATCTTACTAGCTTAACACCGTAACCTACGGAACATCGGTGACTCCAATCTTGAAAATCGTTGTCTAAAACAACTTTTTATCGACGAGGCTCAACATTTTCAAAGAGGAGATGACGTACTGATTAACGATCTCTATATACATGATCTACTATTAGGAGAAGAAAGTGAGGAAGAGACCAGATATCTTAGAGATTATCTGATAGTCCTGACGCAAAAGACAGGTCTATGTCGCTGCAAGTGAATAGCTTTTGAGTCACGACTCATCAAGGAGTTGTCGGATTGTTCAAATATATGTTGACAGCAAATATGCCAGGACGAGACCACAAAATCTTTGAGGTCAACATGAAACTGGGGAGAAATCTATTTCGAGAAGGACTATGATGTCGCGGAAATTGCACGACCTCTGTAAACTGAACCTAGGATGAGACGATGTAGCACTCATTGAATCATTTTCCTCGTGGAAAGAATATCAAGATCAGCTCACAGTAATAAGCCACTGGAGTAAAGCGTTTTTCTATTGGACAATAGTTTATGGGGAGGGGATGTAATTTTTGTCATTCCGATAAAAAATTAAACAGAACAATTGAGTTAAAATGTTGTTTGATCGTAAACATTCTTTAAACAAATGATGTTGGAATTTCGAAAATTAAAAACAAATTTGACAACACTGTAGCCCTGGCTGCCACAAATACCCTAGATTTTTAAATAACTCCATAGTAAAACCGCTAATGGCCCTGAAAGTTGCTGCAACTATAAAATTCAATGAATAAAAGCAAACTAATTTTTTGGTAAGAAAGCATGTTTTTTCACCTTTTTTTATTTTGAAATAAAGCTGTTAAAATGTTACATGTAACAGTTTTAACAAATTTTTCAGAATTTGCATTAGTTTTCCAAAATTAAAATAAGTCACTATAGTACACTAGAAGATAAATTTTCCATGAAGATACGAGATTTCGCTAAAATCTAAGACATTATATAAATTGAGATATCTGTCTTAAAAATTTTGTAACTCCATTTTTTTCCTCCAAACTGACGCTAATAAAATGTAAATATCTCAGAAAGACAAACTTGACGTCTACTATAAATAAGATAACGAATCTGAAATAGATGTAATATACAGGGTGATTTTTTAAATTTGAAACTTTCAAATATCTTTTGATAAAATTGCGTATGATTTGTCTAAAACATTTTTCACGTTCCGCCACAAATGGCGCTGTAATCGGCGAAATTCAATTTTTCTTCATTTTACTGTTACTCAGCATACAGGCTTACGATTCTGCAATACATTAACAATAAGAAACACCATTTTCATTGTGACATGACTGACCACGGAAAAAAAAATTTTCCAATTCGGTACATAATCGTTAAACGAGTGAAATAAAAACTCGTACATGAAAATAATAGATCGCGACGAACATAGCTAGAACCTCCTTCTTTTTGAAGTCGGTTAAAAATAAGGGCAATAGAGCT
>JAWWLR010000149.1:24768356-24780516 GCA_035041075.1 Acraspis erinacei
ATGTGTAGACTCTCATGTGGTGAATTAAATGTGTAGAGTTGACCACCTTCATTTAATGTCTACACGCAATGTACAGAGTTGAACAATGTGTAGATTCGATATGTGTAGTATCGATACCCAGCCGAGTGTGAGAGTCAAAAAATGAATAATCTAAAGAGTAATTCAATGACAATGATGTAAAAGATTATGGAAATAAGAGATATTTTGATCAGCTGGAACCTCGAGAATTATATTCAAGTTTTCAAAGGTAAGTGAGTATTCTTTTATCAGGGAGCGTATAACCTCAAAAACATTTTTACAACTTTTTTCGATACACCCTATTGTAAATATTGATATGTATTGATTATAACTTGTTGTGTTCAATTTATTATTTTTAATTTTTAATTCATGTATGCATATAATACCTAAATAAAGATTTAAATATTTATCTGTATGGTTGTTATATTTTTGCATCATTGTACTTAGAAATATATAGACGTATTAGCTAGAAAAATTATAGGCACTTCAGCCAGAAAACGCAGCTAAATAGGCTGTCAATTTTAGCTATATTTTTCATCTAGAATGTCTAGCTGAACCTAGTTAGGTACGACACCTATACTTGTTTAGCAATAGAAATATAGGCATGATAACAAAATTTTCTAGGTACTGTACCTATATTTTATCTACAAAAAAATCTGTTTGATACAGCTAACTATTTAGGAAGGCGAAATCCAGCGATACTTTCTAGCTGGGATAAAATAATTCTAGGTAATATAGCTAAACATTTTGTTCATTGTGGGACACTAAAGGAAATGCCCCCCATAGTCATTTAAACTGAATTTCTTCCTCCCCATAAGATATTTTGCGTCCGATTTCACGCATAGAGGAGTGATAGGGAGGGGGTATATATGAGAGGGAACAAGCTGGCGAATGTGGAGGGGCGAGATAGACAAATGACAAAGAGGTACGAAACGCACAGGGGAGGAAGTGGAAAAGAATGACCTACTGTAAGAGAAGTCCATGTCCAGGAAGAGCTAAGACGAGCAAAGGGTAGAAGGAGGAGAAAATATGAGATGGTGAAAGTGGTATAGGGTAGGTGTTTTAACTTGACTCTGGTGATAGGATGTACGAAGAGCTAAGAAGGTTTATAGAAGAAGTGAACAGGCGAGAGAGGAAGGATAAATAGGGCGTGAATGTTGTAAGGAGGTGAGAGGGGGGTATAATGAACTATAATTGGTGGGGGGGGGTCTCAAGTGTGGGGATATGAGAGTAGTAAAGGGCTAAGAGGACTTTCGCGAAAACCGTTTAGGGGGACATTAACAAAGTTGTCAATGGCGTAGGGCAGCCAAAGTAATAAGAAGAAGGGGCATTAAGGAGGAGGTATATATGTGATGGGGTATGATGCATTTATCGATTGTGAAGGAATATTAGGGGAAACTGCTAAGAGGATTGGAAGGCAGAGAAGGGGGAGCAAATATAAAAAAGAGCGCGAAATATATAGGAATATAGGGGTAGTGTTGCTAAAGCAAGAATGATATAATGCCTGATGTGAGTTGTGAACATCACTTTTACATTTTTTAAATCTTGTAAAAGCGAATAGAAGAGTAAAAAGTAAACGTCGGGGGAAGGCTAACTTACAAGGGGGATCAGGACATTAGGAGAAAAGTCAATATTCACTTAGCAAACGAAGAATGCATCTATCATTTTGACGGCAAACGAGAATTTATTCATGTGATTGTGCTCATCGACTTGTATGATCGGAGAAAGTATATGAGTGTTCGATGTATCACCTTTGCCTTCATCGATTAATCTGGGAGACAGAAATGTCATTGAATTAAAATGAAATCTGAGTCCTTACACAAATTTCTCTCAAAATAGGGGAAATAGGGTGACTTTTTATGAATATAGAGGAACAAATTATTTTTATTAAAATGCATGTAAATTCAAAAACAAAGGGTTTTTATTTTCAATCAATAAATAATGTTTAACCAAGAAATATCACTTTTCTAACATAATAAATAAATTGTTATTGTTTAATGATGACTTGTTAACGAAATTCTTTAATTTTCGACAAAAAGATTATTTTTTCAAATAGTTGCATTTTCAATATAACAAAATGCATGAACAAACAAATGGTCGAATTTTCTAACAAAAAAGATTAAATAAAACCAGAGACAGTAGAATTTTTAAGCCTAAAGGACCAATTTTTATAACATAGATACACATTTTTTAAATGTTCATTTTTAACCTAGTAGGATGAATTTAGGCCAAATAGCTGTATTTCAAACTAAAAAAATATTTTTAATCAAAATGAAATCGTTGCATTTTCAATTGAAAACACTGGGTTTTAATAAAAAGAAAAGTAATGGCCAAATAGTTTAATTTAACCAAAAAAGACCAATTTTGAACAAAAAAGTTGAATCGTCAACTTAAAAATCATCAACCAAACAGATGAATTTTCATCAAAGCAGATTAATTTTCTCACCTGAATTTTGAAGCCAAAAAGACGATTTATCTACATAAAAGTTAAATTTTCAACCCAAAATATATGATTTTTCATAAAAAGGTGAATTTTTTACCCAATAGTTGAATTGTCATCAAAATAGTTTAATTTTGAACCAAATATTTGAATTTTTAATTAAAGTATGAACTTTCGACATTACAGTTCATTTACTACCAAATTGAAGAATTTCCAATCCAAGAAGACGAACATTCCACAGAACAGCTAAATTTTCAACCCAAAAATAAGAATTTTTTACAAAATACTGGAACACCTAACCAAATTAGATGAATTTTTATCCAAAATGGGCGTATTTTTAATCAAGACGATTAATTATCTACCAAAAAATACCAGTTTTTAAAAAACGACAGAAATTTTCAACTGGATAAGCTCATTTTTTAACTAAAAATGTCCATTTTCAACCAAGTAGATTATTATTTTACCAAACAGATAACATTTTAACATAATAGTTGCATTTTCAATAGATTGATTAAAATTTCAACCAATTATTAGTACTTTCAACCAAACGAAATAAATTCTCATACAAAAATGTAATAGTGCGCTTTTCAACCAATAATAGTTAAATTTTATTATTGTGTTCTATTAATTCAGTTCGCATGTACGCGAAAAATACGAGAAAAGTCGAAAGAGGAGCATTAAAATTAAAATTTAAGAAATTTAAATCAGATTAAAATCAAACTTAAAATCCTATTTAACGTCCAATAATCTAATTTTTCTTTCCTCTTTTTATTTTTGTCCAACAACTTTTTTCTTTGTTTGGATTTTTTTTAAAGAGGATCTTTTTTCAAATTACAATAGGAACATTTTAAGGTGTTTGTCCAAATTTGTTCGTTGGATTCTTGGTTTTATTTTTCAGGATTTCTATACATTAAAAGGGAGAAGGTTCTGGAAAACAGGAGGAAAGAATTCTTAAAGGGTGGGGGGGGGGTGGAAATAGGAGAACAAAGGAAAAAGTAGGAAGTCCCAAATATGAAAATGATTTTAAGACATTTAAGTTATTATTAAGCTATGCCATTGCAGGACGATCTTTCGCAAATTTCACAAGCTTTTTCAAATTTATCATCAGGAAACGTATTAGACGTTATCTAAATTCGTAACGTTACTTCCAATGCCCCTACCTCCCTAGCCACCCCCTGGTACGAACCGTGGTTTTTTGTGCGAGCTTATTAACGGCCCCTTATTCCTTAGACTCCTTAGAGAAAACCCTGCAAATATAGGGCGTCCCAATTTTTTACAACATTAAGTACATACTTTTAAAAATCAATTTTTTTCAAATGATGGAATTAAATTTAGATTAATTGAAAGTGTAAGTTAAGATATTTAAAATATTAAATATGGTTGTGTTTTCCACTGCAAAATTACATGCAAAATTACATATTACACATGCTTGGAAATTGCGGAATTTGTGTGCTGTTTTATCAGTGATGGTGGTCTTAAATTAAACATAAGGTATCTGTTTTCAGTCTTTCTTGATTAAGGATTAAACTATTAGATGTACGTGCCCTTCAATAATCCGGTCTATTTATTACATTAATCATTTCTGATTGGTTTGTAAAGTGATTATGCAAAACCATAGAACAATCTAGCGTCTAATTCGTTTCGTTAATTAATTATCAGCAATTGGTAACTAGATAAGCGAATGCTAATTACCAAATCTCTATGCATTGCAGACCACAAAAGTAAATTGAAGTTTCTACAAAAAGAATTTCCTCATAAAAGGAGAAATAGGGCAATTTTTCACGAAAAAGGGGGGAAAGAGGGGACAGATTAAACATTGATTTTCACAGTCAGAAAAGAAGAAAATTCTTTTCATTGAAAATTGTATAGTTTATAAATAATGTTTAATAATTTTTCAATAATTTTGGCCTTTAAAAGTATTTTAACAATTTTAATTTGCTTAAAATTTTTTTCCCTTGTACGACTTAAAAATTTATTCTTTTATGGAATTAATCACATAACTAAATGTTGAGAGTAATATATTTTTTAACCATATTTGGCAATTACTTAAACAATTTTGATTTACTTAAATAGTTTGTTCTCTATGAATCGTAAAAAGTTACCACTCTCTGGAATTGATATCGCAGTTAGTTCATGATAAGGGTGATATTTATCAGAATGTCTTTTACAAATTATTATTTCTATGAGAGTTGGGAAAAATGTGTATTGGGGCGAGCTCCTGGTTAATTGGGACACTGGGCGGAAAAGTAGGTTATGAAAGTATCTCAAATGTATGGAGAACTGAGACAGTTTACAACAATTAAGTAAATATGCCTTTTACATGGTCAAGAGGGCAGAATAGAATAAATCATATAAAAAAATAAGAATCGGAACAAAAGTAATATTGAAGATTATAATAGATGTAATAGGATAATTTTACCTAATTTTTTGTAAAAATTTCGAAGGTTTTGAAATCAGTGTTAAGAAGGTTAAACTTACACACTATATATGTAGATAGATTATGAGAACCGAATACATTTGAAATCAGCCGGGTTCTAAACTTGAAGCCGCAGATTATCTCGGAGATAAAATATTGTGTTGTTAGAAGAAATTAGGCGATAATTATTTTTCAGACATGTAAACAACATTTTTTTAAGAAGATATGCGTAGATGGATTTTGTTCTTTTTTCATAAAACTAAATTTTTTTCTTTAAACCTCCTTCACTTTTTACCTAATTGAAATTTATTATTTTCTTTTGAATTCTAACATCGTTTATTGTCTTCTTTTGTAATGCGCCGGAAAATTAAAAAAGGTTTAAAATTAACCAAATGCCATAGTTTTTCTGAAAAAATTAAGAGTGGATTTTCTCAAAAAACTCACTCTTACAGAAAATATTTTCTTTCATGCTTTCAAAATTTAAATAAAAAAGATTGTTTAGATAAAACAGAAAGGAATCCTACTATCATCATACGGGAAAGCCCATTTATTAGACTGGGAATTTTTTTTCTAAAAATGTAATTTTTGAATTTTTAAATTAAAAAATAAAATTTAAGGTAAAAATTTTGTCGTATCTGTCATTGTTTACAAGAAAAAGAAGAAACTTCGATTGTAAGGAAAAAAGTTCTCCTGGCCATAAAAGTTATTTAATCAGCATCAAACATACTAGATATATTCCTTACTATAGTACAAATGAAAAAAGAAATTACAAAAAAATTAAAGAGTAGTTTCTTTTTTATTAGAAAATTCCCTTTTAATTAAAAAAAACCGCCGTCATTTTGTAAGTTTTAAACCTTTTTAAAATTTTGCGGTGGATTACTAAATGAGGGCTTTTTAAAAAACAAAGCTCAAATTTCACATGCATAATAGCTTATACTTTTTTTGCAAATCTGCAAAATACGTATTGCCTAATTTCCAAAATTATTCTTCTTATAGAATTAATTAGTTTGGTCATACGGTCAATATAAAAAGCAAGGAATCAGATGTCAAGAATCAAAATATATTTGTCAATTTCTGAAAAACCAACGTACGTTTCGACCTTTCATTGTAGGTCTTCTTCAAAGGTAAATAAACCTAAAGTCAAATATAATTAAAAGTTATAAACTAGTACAAAATTTAGATTAATAGTATAAAATATTTGTATAACATTTTTTCATATATACCTGTAGTAATATTGAGATATCCAAAAAATAAATAAACAGAAAAGAGTCGAAGTTCTTTATCAAGAAAACATAATTTTGGAGTGATCCAAAAGTTAGGTGATACTCCATTTCACTGAATGCCTAATTTCCACTAAAAAACAACAAATATCATCCCCGCGAGATTCTGCGACTTGAAGCGTATAAGCCTGTCTAATTTGAAATTTACTCGGTCTAAAAAGAGAAGAACTTCAGAATAATTTTCAAAAAAATCCTTGATATCATTCAGTCGTTTACGATTCATGTGAACCTTGCGAACATTAAATTTTACGTGAAGACATGCCTAAAAATGCGAGTGATGTACGATATTTTATTCGAAATCAGCCATTTGTAAGACTGTAGAGCCGTGATGCTTATAATCTCTTTGGACGTGAAAACATGCGACTTACGTGGCAGTCATCTGCTTGGCTGTGATTGGTACTCTCGTATGGTGCGAAATTTGAAAATGGTTTCAGTAGAAACGCAATAAATTACACTTATGACCACGCCTCCCGAGCGTGATATGGGTGGTCACATGATACGAAGAAATCGCAATGGCATCTTTCTGCATCCATTCAACCGAATATTTTGGATGCGGTCGCTGCAGCACCCTTATACATAAATACATAATAGGTGTTTCGGTTAATAATGCCGATTTTGCTGAGAGATGGCGTTACTAATACGTTTGTTGGTATAGACGCATGGCGTCTATGGCGTTTTGAAGGTTCGGCAAACGTCACCAAAAGCCAGTTTGTTCTGAATTGTCATTGTTCTTTCATTTGAAGAAAGTGGCTGCTGAAAGTTATAGATTATTGGTTAAAGCTTACGGGGAAGATGTTAGAACCCAAAAAAACTTGTGAACGATGGTTTCAACGGTTTTAAACTGGTGACTTCGATCTAGAAGACAAGGAGCGTCCAGGTCAGCCCAAAAAGTTTGCACATGCAGCCAGACAGAAAATAAAATGTTTCTTGCATCGAATAGTGACAGGTGATGAAAAGTTAATCTATTTTGACAACCCAACGCGAAGAAAATCATGGCTAAAACCAGGCCAGCCTTCAACTTCACAACCAATGCGCAATATACATGGTGAAAAGGTCTCGCTGTGTATTTGGCGGGATAATAGGGGAGCGCTGTATTACTAACTGCTGAAATCTGGTGAAACGATTACTGGCGAACGGTACCGACAACAATTAATTAAATTAAACACGGAATTGATGGAAAAACAAGCAGAATACGCACAAAGACACAAGAAAATCATTTTTCAACATGAAAATGCACGGCCTTATGCTACGAAATCAGTCCAAAACTATTTGGAAAACATTAAATAGGACATCCTACCCCACCCGCCGTATTCACCGGACTTGGACCCATCGGACTACCACTTATTCCAATCGATGCAGCACGGACCTTCAGAGAAAAATCTCCAGTCTTACGAAGAAGTGAGAATTTGGGTCGATGAATGGTTGGCCTAAAAAAATGAACAGTTCTTTTGGGAAGGATAACATGCATTGCCAGAAAGACGGGGAAAATTTGTAGAAAACGATGGCCAATACTTTGATTATTAAAGTAATTCTTATGGTTATGTAAAAAAAGGCCAAATTATGCGAAAAAATCGAAATTATTAATAGAAACACTTATTACACACACACACACAAATTAATGTATAATGTATAATGGGATTAATCAGTGGCCATTTGTGGAACTCGTTATTTTACAATGTTGTTTACAATGTGGTTTATCTAACGGTCACTTTCCAGGGGGCTTTATAGGCCTTTAACATGGTGGTTTCGAATTAAAATCCTTGATCATAACAGAAATAAAAAAAGATAGAATTCCTGGAGTTGTTATTTATCAATAGAGAGGGGAATTAAAGCTTGTATAAACTTTTATTTTAATTAGTATAAGTTTTTCTTTTGTTGTATTCCTGTATTTGCCTCTAATTAGACGAAAGAAGGTGGTTTGGAAATGTAATTTTGATTTGTAATTTTTTTTGTGCTCTGATATCCGTGTGAAAATTTTTTATGAGAAAGTGTGTCCAATTTTCATCTTAAATGAATTTTTAAAATAGAGTCACCTATCATCAAGATTCGTTCCAATCTGCAGGGCTGTCTGTGAATACTATAGTTTACATAGGTAATTCTACATTGAGAATTCTTTACATAAAAGCATACATATTTTACCTCGATTTAAGGAGAATATCTATATCTATATAGATATCTATATATCTATATACCTATATTTGGAAATTATAATAATATTCAAGACTTTACTTCTGCCGTGATTTAAAAGAAAAATCTTGTTAAATTCACCACAAAATCTGGTTAATTCAAACAGATTTCTGGTTACACTAACCAGAAAAAATAGTAAGGCCATATTTATACAGAATTTTGGTCGATTTACCCAGACATTTTTTAAGTGAATAGTTAATTTTTTAATCAAGGAGATAGATTTTTAACTTGAATGCTGAGCCTTAAAAAATAATTTTGAACAAAAGAGTCCAATTTTTAACTAAAAATTTGAATTTAAGGAAAAAATTAATTATTAACCAAGAAGTTTACGCTTATAACAGAATAAAAGAATTGGCAACAAAATAAATAAGTTTTCAACCACATGGTTGAATTTTCAACTAAAAAAGATAAATTTTTAACCAAAAACCGAATGGTTAAATTTTAGGTTGAAAAACTTAATTTTTAACCAAAAAAATAACGAATTTTAAACGCAAAGGTTGAATTTTAAACTAAAAAAGTTCGATTTTTAACAAAAAGTGGGATAGTTACTTTTTTGGTTGAAAAAAAGAAACGGATTTTGAACGAAATAGTTGAATTTTTAACCAAAGAAATGAATCTGCAACCAAGCCAATGCATTTTTTGATACCAACGATTATAAACTTATAATAAAAAAGTTGTCTTTTTAACAAAATAATTAAATTTTCAACCAAAGGAGATGAAGATTCTTAAACAAAAATATAATAGTAGACTCGTCAGAAAATAATAAAATTTTAATCAAATGCTTATTGGGTTCTATAAATTCAGTTCGCATTTAATCGAAAAAGGACAAAATGGTGAAGTTTTATTTGAAAACGAGAAAAAAAGGAAATTCTTTAAGAAGCAGAAAAGAGGGGAATAGAGAAAAGAGCATGAAGTATAACAATGTTTTTCAAACTTATGAACAAGTTAAAATTTATCACCAGGGAACGTACTAAGCATTATCTAAGTTCCTAACATCACTTCCAAGTTTTTTTTATGCTATTCCTAAAGTTACATATACTTACTATGGAAAAAGCTGTAAGTGGTGGTGGGGACGGAGTTTGGAGAGAAATGGTTGAAATAACTGTTACGTAATATTTGAAAGCTTCTTAACTTTAAAATACTCAATACAAATTTATATTCCAGCACACAATCCGCTCTATCCCGTCTTTTAGATTCCATTTTACAAACAGTTCAAGTTGAAATCTTTAAATCTGAAAATATCAGCAACTTCCGCCATTCCTGATCTATGTAATAGATTTACACACTTCCAATAAAATTTTCCCGAGAAGCTTGCATCCATAAAAAATTGCCTCACTTCAGAGCTTTCTCCATGAAAATGCACTTTTATTATTCATCAAGATTTCGAATTGGAATTTCCCTTTGAATTTTATTGTGGTTTCCATCCGTAGTTTCAAGAGCTTTTTACTGCTTGTATCAACATAAAAAATATTTACTCTTTCAGATTTATATAACAAAGAACATATAACATTATCGAGCAATTGATGAGAAACTGCAGAGAAATTAATGTTGTCGGCATTTATAAAATTGATCATAAAACGTTTGATTTTGTACCTACATCGTATCATCTATGAGCAAATTGTCCGTTAATAATTCCTATGTATGGATTTTTTATGACTATATGGATGTGAATAAATGCGTAAAGTACATTCAATGTGAAAGAGTATGTTACTTTATTGGTAATTGTAGCAGTATTGTATGTAATTTATCTGATAATATTGGTTAATATTGAACGTAATGGTTATAAATTCATGAAATAATAAGAAATAAATATACAAACGGTGGTTCATCTGCAAATTACGTAAGGTGTTTTCTGACTAAGATTTTACCAACTTAGGGAATGAACACGCACATAAAAACCAACAAAATTATTTGCGATGCAATAAAATCTGCCAAACACGACTATATGAATTTTTTAGATTGAATTTGGCCAAGTAATGTGGGAAAAAATACTCATAATAAAATATGTAATGAAATTCTTTTATGAAGTGCCCTACACAAAATTATGAAACAAATGTTAAACAGCCACGATACATATTGTACAACTTGGCGGGATTATATTATACCAAAAATCTGCCACTCCCAAAAATTTTCTTTAAAATCATTTTGCTTATAATATGCAACTTTGGTTTCACAAATCCATATGCTTGTACTTAGTAGATTTTTTGCATCGCAGATGTTTTTGGCGACATTTCATGTTTTTTGTAATTGAAAAAGATCTATTAATTAAATTAAAATTAAATTACTTATATAATAAATAATAAAGTTTAAATTAAATGTTTAAATAATTTTCGCTAAAAAAATTTATTTTAATCAATTAAGTTATTCTTCAATTCAATTGAATGATAGATACTATATCATTCAATTGAAAACAAATTTTCAAGTTTTCCCCCCTTTTTCGTGTAATATTATTTGGTTTAAATTTGAAATCTTTTGTTGAGAATTCAAGCATTTAAACTTATTTTGTTGAAAATTCTTTTTTTTTATATAATTTCAAATTTGTTTCACATATAAAAATAAAATATTTTTGTTTGAAATGTAAGCTATTCTATTTTTTGTTTAAAATTAGTCTTTTTAGGTTGAAAATTTCACTTTATTATTGTTTGAAGTACTTTCTTGAAAATAAATTTTGTTGTTAAAGATGAATAATTTTAGTTAAAAATTCATCTGGTTGAAAATAGAACTACTCTGTTGAAAACTTTGTTGTTGTTATACCTTAATTTCATAATTGAAAATGGTAATATATGGTTAAAAATTCAATGGTTTGGTTAAAAATGAACTTTTTCGTTGAAAATTAATATTTGCGAGTTGAAAATTTAACGTTTTTGTGGAAAATTAAAAAGTTTGGTAGAAAATTCAACTGTTTTATAGACATTTATTATTATTTTTTTCTTTTAAATTAATATCTTTGAACGAAAATTTAATCATTCAAATTTTATTTAAAAATTCATACTTTTTAGTTTAAAAGTTTAACTATTTGGTGGCAAATTTATGTAATTTTCAAAAAACTATTCTTCCTGGTAAACGATTAATCTTCTTGATTGAAAATTCAACTGCTTGATTATAAATTTATGTATTTATAGACAATTTATGTTTTTTGGTTACATTTTATGTTGAGAATGGATATTTGTTGAACAAAAGATCGCTTATTTGATTACTATTTCTTTAATGAATGTTTTTGTTGAACTTTTTCCTTCTAGACATTTTTTTAGCTTATATTTGCCTTTCTAATTTATATTCTCAGATTACGTATTCTACTCGCGCAGAGAGCTGACGCGTCTGAAGTCAAAAGCGATTGGCTGCGCTGGGGCTGTGAACTTTAAGGCAAAAAATAATAAATTACTGTCTCTTGTCTTATATTGGAAGCATGGAATATAAATAAGTATTTTTAAAAAGCTCACCTCCAAGAGGAAGATAAAAGAATAAGCACAAAGTAAAAATATCAACAAGTTCGACAAGAGTCTATTCTTATAAGTGCAATAACAAAGTATAAAATAACCCAACTGCTTAATACACTCTAAGAAATTTCCTCTAAACGATAAAGCCGGTCCTTTAATCGTTAAAGTAGAATACTTTAAAAGCAGAATCTTTTCAAACTTAAACGATCTAGTTTAACGCTGAAATGATGTTGACTAAATCATAGAGTAACTCCGTTTCATCTAAAGAAGAAAATCACTTTTACCGTGGAACGATTCTTAGATTCACGCTAAAAGCATGTACTTTAATGGTTAAACGATTGCATTTTAAAAGCGCGGTGATGTGGTTCCACGCATGCGCACA
>JAWWLR010000149.1:24800458-24814438 GCA_035041075.1 Acraspis erinacei
TCTATATATATATATAATATATATATAAATAAGACTAATAATAATAATAATAAATAATAAATAATGAATAAATAATAAATAAATAAATAAAAAATAAATTCGTATAAATTAAACATTTAAAAAAAAAGTTATTTCAATAAAAATTCAAGCTTCATAATGTATATGATAGAAAAAATTACGAAAAATAACATTTGTAGCCATTTAAACAATGTCCTGTCTTGCCCTAAATTCTATTTTTCATTTAAATCTAAATATAATATTAAACACTTGTATTCAAAAAATTAATAAAATCGGGTTATTAACTAAAATTCAATTATTAATCATCACAACAAGCATCATATAAAAAACATTTTTTGACGTTTTCACTCATTAATTTCTATTTAAAGTTACCTTAAAATCACAAAATCCACCTCCTAACATTTAAAAATGATTGTCTTTTTGTATTATTTGATTGTTTTCTTTTCTGAGAACTGGCATATCAATTTGTCTCTGCTATTGCGAAAAAGAAAATTTTTGAAAAACATATCTCAGGAGAAAATCGGATTTCCCGTCTTAACCCGTTGTCCCGTCCCGCCGCAGGCGTTCAATGCGATTCATTTTGTGTTTGTTTCAGATATTCAAGGACCATCAATTTCAAACTTTAAGCCCAGCGTAGGTTGGAGTCTACTTGCAATACAAAAATTGAGATCGACTGCCCTAACAAAAAATATATAGGGGAAATTCTTAGAGGCCTATCATGATTTTCCTACAAAGAAATAATTAGAAATCTGGAAAAATCTTTGAAATCTTTTAAATATTTGGAGGTCCGATCAAGCCCCCAAATCCTGTAAATATTTTAATATTCCTTGAAATCTTTGAAAGCCCTATTTAATTCTTTGACACCCCTTGCTTTTTCAAATCTCTTTAAATTCTTTGGAATCTTTTAAAATGAGCTAAAATCTTTAAAATCCTTGGAAAGATTTTTAATTCCTCTATATCCCTTAAAATCCTTTGAAATTCTTGGAATAACTAGGAATCTTTGAAATTTTATTTTATTTCATTTATTTATTAATATAAATCCTTTAAATTGAAGCTTAAAATATTTAGAAATCCTAAAAAATTGGTTGAAATCCCTTTAAAACAATTGAGCTCCTAAGACATCCCATAAAAATTGCTTATAATCCCATAAAGTCGAAGTTCGAAATATTTCGAACTCCGACGGAATCACTGAAATCGTTAAAATCCTTGTCAGTCTTTGCTAATATCTCAAAACCACTTACAATATACTAAAATCCATCAAACCCATTTATAGAAGCCATTAAGATTCCTAAAACTCTCCTAAAATCTTTTGTAATATTCGGATATTCTTTTAAAATTTATTAATACTTTTGAAATCTCTTTAAATTCTTTGAAATCCCGTAAAATCATCAAAAACCCTTTATATCACTTAAAATCCGTTACAATTCTTTGAAATCCTTGCAAATCTGTTGAAATCTCTTAAAATCCCTTTAAATCTTCGAAATAAAACAAAAATTCCGAAATATGCTTTACAATTTGTGAAAAAACTTTGGTGCTTATGAAATCCTTTAAATTCTTGGGACGTTTTTGAAATTTCTAAAAATTCTTTATAATATTCGAAAACACTTTGAAATAGCGTTGACTCTTTTTAAATCTTACGAAATCAACTTCAATCTTTGAATATACTCTTTGAATATCTCTTCAAATCCGTTGAAATACTTTAAAATTTGAGGAAACTCTTAAAATCTCTGAAAATCAGGTAAAATCTTGAAACTCCGTGAAATTCTTTGAAATCTTACCAGATCCTTTGAAGTCATTGAAAAACCTTAAAATATACTCAAAAATCTTTAAAACCCGTGAGAATCTTTCAGAATCACTTGACGTACCTTACAATAAATTCAAATCCATTAAAGTGTTTTAAAAATATTCAAATATTTGAAAGGATATTAACATTTCTAAAAATCGCTTAAAATTCCTTAAAATATTCGCAAATCCTTTGAAATCCCATGAAATCATTGAAGCCACTTTATATCTATCGACATCAAAAATTCGTTGATATACTTTGGAGCCCTTGAAATCTCTTAAACCCCTTTAAGATATCGTGAAATCATCGAAGCTACTTTAAATTTCTTAAAAACGCTTAAAATCTCTTAAGATTCGTTAAAAACGCTTAAAAACCTGTGAAATATTTTAAAATCTTTTGAATTCACGTAAAATGAATTCCTTTTGAATCCTTTGAGATACGGTGACTTACTTTAAAATCTCTTAAAACGCCTCAAAACACTTTGAAAATTGTGGAAATTTTTGAAATCGTTTGAAATCTTCAAAATCCCTTTTGATTTCTAAATATCCGTGGAAATCCCTTAAAGTATTTAAAAATTGGTTAAAGTCCTTGAAATGATTACAGTTAATTGAAATCTTTCAAATCTGCGTGCCTCTTTACGAATCTCTTGACAACCCTTGAAATATATTAAAATCAATTGAAATCTTATTAAAGGTAATAAAATTCCGGGAAAGCCCTTAACATTCTTTGTGAAAGTTTGGGTACATTTCTTTCGATCGGTTGAAAATTCTAACTTGACTGAAAAGACAATACATGTGCAGAAACCGAATTTCGCGCCGAATCAACCTACCTTGGAAGTATTTGACTGAATCATTCAAGAAATATTTAGTTTTAAAGGTAAACGTTTTTTCAGCTAAATGAATATTTTGAAATCTTGAGTTCAACTCTTTGCCAAATCTAGAAAAAAGTTCCCAAAAAATATGGAAAAGTTATAAAATAAAAAAAGCTTAATCTTTTAATCTGAATCTAGAGTCCGATTAAATATTAATGACGCTGAGTATTCACATAAAATATGTACTCGTGCCACACAATTTCTTGTGAGCCAAAAGCGCAAAATTCGTCCTTAAACTTAATTTTTGAATACCCAAAAATTATTTTATGGTCAACCGCGCTCTTGATTAGGATTTAAAGAGTAGGATTTATTCTTATTTTCCGATTTTTCCTCATTTTTAGGAACACTGTTCTAGACTTGGCAAAGAGTTTAACTCAAGATTTAAAAATATTAATTTTGCTAAAAAAAAGGTTTATCTTATAAACTAAATATTTTTTGACTCGTTCATTAAAATAGTGTCAACGTAGACTGATTCGAAGCCAAAATTTTCCATGTTTCTACACAGATATTCGTCTTTGAAGTGAAGTATAAATTATCAAACCGATGTGACTGAGGTCTGACTTGAAATTTTTGGAAGCTAAGTAAAATTTTGTGACATAATTAACTAGCTGAAAAATAAGTTCATCATCCAGTACAGTAATTTATATTCTAGTCAATGCGCTAAGAAGAAGATATAACATTTACAAAGTCTAATCTTTTAAGTTGGAATGTCTTTCCAAAGATAAAGCTTCCTTAATACCCTAATCCTAATCTTTTTATTTTATGTACTCTTTATACTATTTTTCTTATACTTTCTACGTACTTTTGTGATATACTTATTCTCATTCTTATGACAATTTTTATACCCTCTCATAAACATAATGCTCACTCGACCTCAGCATATAAATTCGTCTCCAGTCGACTCCATCTGCATTTTATTTTCCTAGAGACAGAACAAAATAGGAATTACGATCTGCTGTATTCACAGCAGGATAGGAAGGTTCGAAGACGTCAAAATATCTGTCGACACCAATGTGTCGTAGCAAAAAGTCGATATTTATAGCGTCAAAGGAAGATCCCAGTCTTGGATATATGGGAACTTGGAAGTATATAGTATGTGCTTTAAGGTTGCCTAAGAAAGTTACCAAGACGCGGATAGACTTGTGATTACTTCTTCCCCTATTCTGATACGAAAATAGGATTTACGTGTCGATCCAAATAATTCTAAATAATTCTAAATGAAGATGGCTCCTGACAATATAGGGAGAGCAGCTATATCTCTAATTTAAAAAGATCTCTGTAAGAGTTTTATTAACAAAGTGACATCACCTAAGTTCCCAACCATGCGACCAATGGACACATGAATGTCCAATTTTATCCTCAAAGTAATCCCAAGAATAAAAGAATAAGTTCATCACTTCTCGGATTATGAGTATTATGGCATAATGATATTATGTTAATATTTTTTTAGGGCAGTTCCAAAACTTGGTCTCGCTAATTTGAAAACTTTCCACCCCTATTCTTAATCACTACAACCTAGAATGATCCTAACCAATTAACTGATAATGACGCACATATGAGCAGAAAAAATCCGTGATAAAACTGGTAATGAAGCATATATCCGCACTGTGAATAACTCCCATAAAACTAAATGTGTTTTTATGAAACTTAGAATCCCCTAGTTCTTTTGGTTCGCCGATTACGAATATGATCTTAAAAATTACGTCCCAGTTTTGGCACAGAACGTCGATTTCTAATGCACCATTTAGGGTCATGTGACGCACTCAAATACCTATATTACGGACCTCACGTTATCAGTTCACTGCATTTTTTTTAACTTAAGAACTTTTTTGGAAATAAAATATTGGACTGAAACTTTGGAAAATGTATCAGAAGACCATGAACTATGTTTATGTATTTCATTTGAGTAGGAATTATGCTACAAAATATTTTTAAATAATTTAAAACTGGGACCATTTTTGACATATTTTTTTGTAAGGTTGTAATTTTTTGAACCTAAGAACCTTTTTATATTTGAAATATCTGCGAGATTTAGAAAACGTACATAAATATAATTTACTTTCTGCTCTTGCATTTCTCGAAGTTTGAGGCCGATATAATATAACATTTTCAACCTTAAGAGACGAATTTGAAAAAAGAATTAACTTCAAACATAAACAGATGCATTTTTAAACAAATAATTGTATATTCAAGCAAAAAAAAAACGACAAAATTGGTGAATGTTAAAACCTTGGAGATAGATTTTCAACTAATAAACTGAATGTTTACAAAGCAGTTGAATTTTCAACGAAATATTTGAATTTTTAATAATGAAGATTAAATTGCTCTCAAGAAAATCGAATTTACAACAAAAAACATACATTTTCAACCAAATTTTTGAATTTTGAATTAAGAACAATTAATTTTCAACTAATAATTAATTAGTTATATTTTCATTAAAATAAAATATATTTTCATTAAAAAAGAAAAATTTACAACAAAATAGTTTAATTTTCAATCAAGGAGGTGGATCTTCGACTGAGGAACTAAATTTTTTGCAAAGTAGTTCAACTTTTAACCAAAAAGTTAAGTTTCCAACAAGTATGATTTTGTACGTAAAAGTTGAATTTACAACAAAATACATCAATTTTCCAATAAGTTGTTGAATCATCAAGTAAGAACAATAAACTTTCAACCATTAATGAAAGAGTTACATGTCCATTTAAAAATAAATTTTGAACCAAGACAACATAGATTTTTTAACATAATAGGTCAATTTGAAAGTAAAAAGATGTATCTTCTACTCATAAAATTAATTTTAGCAGTTCAACTTTCCATGAAGACGTTAAATTTTTAATCAAAAAGATTAATTTGATACCAAAAAGACCTATTTACAACAAAATGCATACATTTTCAACTAAATTGTTGAATTTTTATGTGAAAAATAACCATTTTCAACCAATAATGGAATAGTTCAATTTTTAGGTAAAAAAGTTACTTTTAAAAATGAACGAATTTTCCAGCAATATAGCTGAATCCTCAACCAAAACGTACTAATTTTTAAGCAAACACTTGCATTTTTACCAAGCAAGAAAAAAATTGTACCAAAAGAGATAAAGTTTCAAACCAAAAAGACGAGTTTCCAACCAGGAAATATTTTTCATTAATTCGAATCCCCTAAAAAATAATATAAGACTTTTAGGTTAAAAAGAAATAACTTTATAAAAAAATAGTTAAGATTCCTTCAAAAGGGGTACAGGTTAGAATAGGGGAAAGAGAGCTAATTCTGTATTTAGAATTTTAGATGCGTTGATAGCAAAATAAAATATTTGTGGGCGTCCGCATAAACTGGTCCCTCATGGTCGGTATGTAGTTATGTATAGGGTCATATCTCCGGATAAATCCCCGACATTTTAAGCCCAAGAACAACTCTGTCGGTTGAAAAAGAGTCCCCGGGGAGTTTTTGAAGTTGGAACTTCTGAAACCTACTTTGCGAAAAAAAAAACACTTCCGGTTTCTTGCGGGACATAAGCATAGTTATTGATTTAGTATAGATTCTAGTATAATCTCCTACTGAGACCCGAAAATCATAATTTTTGCCACATAATTTGCGTTACAAATTCTATTAGGTCATTATTTTTACTCTATCCTGATCTTCACAATGTGATATTTCACTTTCCAAGTAAGAGATGTTGAGAGGTTAGGTAGTTTATCACCAATGAAGACTATAATTCGCACATAATCCTGAACTAAATCACAATTTTGCATATAAATAGGAACTGTGAAAATTAAACTTCAAGTTCAAAATTAATCCAGTTTCGAACTGGGAGTTACAGTACAAAAGTTAAATTTAAAGTATATAAAGAAGAATTGCAATTTTTATTTTTCTTGAACATTTCAAAGTGCTCATATTTTCTGTTTTCCATTATCTCGAATGCTGAACTTTCTTTATGTGTTTGCTCAAACTTTGACGCACTCTTCGTTTTGAAAACAACTTTTTGAAAAAGGTGGATAAATAGATCGCGAAGAAGAGTAACATGCAAATCTTATTGTCAGTTTTAAGCAGCTTTTTAAACAGGTATAACAATTTTATACATCAAATTTAAACAAATATACTATAGGTGAAATAATTGAACTAAATTCACTGTATTTACGTTTCTTCCATATTTCCATGCGAAACAATGTAAATCAGTGAAAGAAGCTTACAGTTTTAGTTGATCGTAAAATCTACAGATGTAATCTGAAGTGTTTTATGAATGTCGTTTCTGTAAATTTTCAACGCGGAATACGATAGTCAAGGGAATCTTTTTATAACACACTCAGCGGAAAGTGTCCCCTACAGTTACTAAAAGTGATAAATTATAGGAAAATGAAAAAAACACGAAAATCTTCTTCTACCTTCTGAAATAACGATATTATAAGGTAAAGAGGAACAACAGCAGGAGAATATTTTACAACCTTGAAGAGATAATTTATCTTGTAATAAATAAAAGTCGTAAAAAGATTGAAAGTAAAAGTTATTTAATTCAATCAGAATTGCTTTTTTCTTTCATTGAATTCTCTTCTATTTTCTGATTGTCTCGGGGGATATTAACCTTTTTCTGGAAAAGTTGAAAATCTCGATGGGCATTGGTTTGAACGAAAATCATTATCGTCCCTTGACGCTGATCTCGAATCCCGAAGGATACACCCCCTAGAAGTACGTGATCGCGTTACAATACCTCCAACATTAGGGCTTTGACATAGACAGTCATTTTCACAAGGGGCTAACAATGGATCGCATTATTGTTTCGACAGGTTTCTGGCAGCCAATTACACGTGGGTTTTCTGCCACCCACAAAATGACTAGACCATGTGACGTCCTAATGTTGTCACCAACTTTATTACTTGTTGTCTATTTTCATCACAATAACAATTTTTTACTTTGGTATATTGTTACTTATGGATTAGTACCATCAAACGGGGCAGTTTCGGACATGTGGGGTGAATCCCGATATTCCTAAATTGATGGTTTAAACTATTCAAGATGGTTTTAATCAGAATCTGGAATCAGTTTAAATCTTCACTCAAAAAAATGGTTTAGCTATCCCAGCTAAGCGTTTTGCCGGATTTCGTCTTCTAGGAGAGTATAGCTGTGTTACTTGAATTTCAGGCTGCCTTACCTAAATATCTGGCTGTATTAGCTACATTTTTCCATCTAGAAATTATCTAGATAAATTAGCTAGATAACTTATAGGGGCCAAATTTAGCTGAAACAGCTATATATTTAGGTAACACAGCTACAAAGTTAGATAACACAGCTATATTTTCTTTTAAGACCAAATCCCGCTAAACCGCAGCTGGCATAGCTAAATAATTTTTTTAACTGGTTCTGGATTCTAGTTAACACTACCTTAAATAATTTAAACTATTAATTTAGAAATATGCGAATTTACTCTAAATGTCCGAAATTATCCCGTTTGACGGTATTAGAAAGGGTCGAATTTTTTAATTTTCAAACGTACTCAAACTATCAATCTTACCTTTTTCACAGGCGTCCAATTGTGGCTGCATTCAATTTCAGAATTGGTCGACAAATCTAGGCTTTCAAATTCCAAAATTAAATGACACCTAATCTGAAAAAAATAAATAAGTGTTCACTTAGCGACAAGCTAATAAAAATAACATAAAACTAGTATCATAAATCACGTGCTTAGCGTGTATTTTTTCGATTTGAGGACAAAAATAGTTTTCAATGCAAAATAAATACTTTGAATATTTATTGATTTTTGATCTTATTTCTTTATTTGTGTTTAAGCTTAAATAAATACAATTTTCCTTAAATTCTTGAAAAAGTTAACAAGAATGATTTTCCGCCAAAGAGACGAAATATGTATAAAATGATGAATCTTCAATTAAAAAAGTGAATTTTATATAAATATAGATACAGATACATTTTTAACTCGACAGCTGTATTTTTAATAAAAAAGGTAAAATTTGTACCCAAAGAGATGAGTTTTAAACCAAGCCTATAGGCTTGGTTATAAATGGTTAAAGAATAACCATTCGTTTATATATATTAAATATAATTTTCCAATTTTTATTTCTAAAAATCAAAAAGATTTTAGAAGAATTCAGTCATACCAAAAAAGTATATACAAAATTTTTAAAACAGTATTTTTATTTTACAGGATATTACCATATTTGAGGAAAAATTCATAAATATCTTCTAAACTGACTTGAATTCTTCCTAAAATTGCTTAAAAATTTTCAATACTTTTTCGATGTATTTATCAATTTTTAGAAATTTATTTGAAACCTTAAAAAAAATTAATTAATTTTTTTTAAATAATAAAGTTTCAACATTTTTGCAGAAATTTAAAAAAAATGTTGTTTAATTTTTTAAACCTTTCAAAATTCTTCATAAAACTTCAACTTTTGTATTCAAAACTTCATAAATTTACATTTTGATTCAAAACTTTTATATCTTTTCAAGTTTAAAATTATTTTTGTATACTTTTAAAACATTTCAATATTTTCCGAAATTTGATGAACTACTTAGAAGTGTTTAAGGATGTTTTTAAATATTCTCCTAAAATCAAAAATCATTGTAAATCTCCCCGGAATCGTCAGAAAATTTTTTTATTCAAATTCGTTTTTTTGTTTGTTAAAAATATGTCTATTCCAGTTTTGGCAAAAAATCGATGTTTTTTAATCGAAAATTCGTCTTTATTGTTTAAAAATTCATATTTTGGCTCAAAATTAATTTTTTCAACTATTTCATCTATTTTGTTGAAATTACTCTTACTGGAAATGTCAGGAATTTGAATGGTTACAAATTGGGCTTAATATAATACAATTCAAAATCACATATCAATCATGATTTATGGAGCATTTAATTCAAAGCGTGACACCATGCCCCACTCTCCCCTACTGTAATTTCTTACAGAATATTCTATATCACAGATATAAAAGTCTCATTAATAATTCGGTAATCGTATTTTCAAATTATCTATGGCTTTATAAAAGTTTGTAAAATTATTCTCCATGAATTTGCATGAAAGAAAAGTGTCAATGAAGATAATTAAGGTACGGTGATAGCAATTTCAGCTATCATTGATTTTTTTTTAAATTGAGCGAGCTCCTTGAACTTCAGCTCATATTTTATTCATGTCATTGCCTACAAGTAATATTCACAATTGGATTGTAAAGCCTCAAACACTCTAAAGTCTTGATATTGCATCATGGAAGGGAAATTCTATTCTCTGAGGCGTGCTTAGCACATGCTTAAAGCGTGAGCTCGAATCATCCATAGTACGTGGTAACATGATTGTTCGCTCGTCGCATTGTTACAGAATATTATCAATTATGCGTCATTATACTAGAATCACGTATACGCGATTAAATTGGTTCAAGGGGTGTTGAACTATTTTAATGGAAAATTAAGAGTCGCTGCATATTATAGTTCTAACCTTTATGATTTGAAAATCATTGTGAACTATGGAATCCATGTAATTAAAATATGTAATTTATTTTCATCTTATGAAATTTGATAAATCAAATATAGTGTTAAATTGCGCACTAAATCTAAGGTCAATTTTATCTACGCGCGCAGCTCGCTTCGCTCGCAAGATTGAGCGCGCCTAGGGCGCGCAACTAATGGTTCTCGCGCTTCGCGCTAGATAATATATGTATCTCGCGCTTCGCGCTCGGCCCTAGTTGATCAATTACATTATTTTTATGCTTACACATTAAGCGAAGATGTAGATATAACATTCTCAAAAGTCCTTCGGGTTTGAGGAACACATTCTTCTCATGAAACTTGCGCTTCACGCTCGACATTATTTAAGTTGAGCTCAAATTTAAAAAAATCGACATGCTACTTTATATTTTTTTACTCAGCTGAAAAATTATAAAACAAAGCAAGAAAGAACTAAACAAAATACACACAAATCAAATTCTTTTAAGCATTAATTTACAGTCTGTGAGAAATTATTACTGATGTCGGTTTACATTCTTTTTAGTAATTATATTGAATTAAAATGTTCTCATATATGAAAACATTTTAATTCAATATCATTACTAAAAAAAATTTAAAACGACATCAGTAATGAAAATATTTTTTGTGTAAATATTTCAATTTTATTAATGATAGTCTAGGAGTGAACTATAGATATAAAAAATCCAAGACATTCCATCTATATGATGAGAATGTAAAAATTCAAATTTTTCCGCAACAGTATGGGTGCTATTGAAAAACGGCAAAGAGCAATTTTGTAGGTTTATTTGAGGTGAGAAATCTTCCTATTGACGATTTCACCGTTATTTGCGGTGTTTTGGTTGTCAATTTGAATATTGGATTTTCTTATGGCATTTTCCACGTTTGAAACAAAGACTATTATTCCTATTGAAAAATAGTATAAAGTAATTTTGTAGAACTTTTGCAAACAAATAATTTTTATCTCTCGTCTTTTTACCGTATCTTGCGTAGTTTCGAGGGGAAATTTGCAATATTACGTTTTTCAGTTTGATTCTCCATGACTAAAACCCTAAATATTGGCAGTAGAAGGCTGGTTAACGAACTTGACTTGTGTTTTTGAACCACAAACTAGTGTGGAAAAGGAGATTTGAATTGAAAAATTCCTTCGAAATTATCGTCTCGTCAGACTACAGATAGACAGACATAAATGTTCGTAAAAACTATTTTTTCTAACTCAGGGAGTCTCGAAACGTGCAGAATTGAAGAAAACTTGATAGCGTCAAAATCAAACAAATTCAATATATTCCATCTATATGATGAGAATGTAAAGTATGTGAAAGCATTAAATCTATTATTAATGTAAAAAAGTTTCATCACATTTTTGTGAAAATAGAAAAAATGCCCAGGTATGAAATTGAGAAAAAAAATCGCATGCAAAAGTTACTGATTCGCTAGTTTTCATTTGTTACAATTGCTTGCAACGTTTTGATTCCCTGTATTTTTAAGTTAAACTTTTCAAAATATATTCTCGTTTTAACTATGCATCTTATTAAAATGATCTAAAGAAAACCTGCAGATGAAAACTGCGTCTTTTTAAGCCACATTCGAAAAGTTATCTGTTTTTTGTTGAAAATTCAACTATTGGGTTAACAATTTATATTTTTATGAAAAATTAACTTTCTTGTTGACATTTTTTTTAGTATGAAAGACAACGGTTTTCTGGAATTTTTAAACTTTAAATCTGAATTCTTTTATTGAAAAATTGTCATTGTAGAATGTTAATCTTTTTGTTTAAAAAATTCATCTTTTGGGTTGAAAATTTAACTTTTTGCTACAAACCTAAATATTTATTTTAAAATTCAACTGTTTGATAGAGAATTTACTATTTTGTTGACGATTTATATTTTCGGGTTAGAAATTCAACTGTTTGATAGAAAATTCTTATTTTTGACTTCAAAATTCGTCTTTTTTGTTGCGAATTAAATTATTTTGTGAAACATTCATTTATTTACGTTAAATTTAACTGGCTAGAAAAGCCTTTTTTAGAACTAATTTTTTTTAAATCAATTTTAATTATTTCCTTTTTTACTGAAAACTGATATGTTTCAGTTGAAAATTCTGCTATTTGGTTGTAGAACGTAATGCTCTCGGTCAAAAAGCCATATTTTTGGCTAAAAACTAAACTATTTATTTGAAAACCTAACTATTTTGTAGAAAATCAACATTTTTGTTTAAAATTCATATTTTCGGTTTAAAAATATTAACTGTTAAATAGAAAATTCATCGTTTAGTTTGTCAATATTTAACAACTTCGTCAGAAATTCATCCTTTTCGATAAAAATTCCACTTTTTCGTTAAAAACTAAACTTAATATTTGTAAATTTAATTATATGTTAAAAAATGAACTTTTGTATTAATAATTCATATTTTTGGTTTGAAACTGTTTTATAGAAGATGCATCTTTTTGGTTTCAAAATTCAACAGCTTGGTTCGAGCTTCATATATTTTGTAGAAAGTTCGTCCTTTTTGGTAGAAAATTAAGCTATTTGTTTAAAGATGTAACTACTTTCTTGGAAATTTAATTATTATGGTAAAAATTCAAATAATGCGTTAAAGTCATATTTTTTGGTCAAACATTTAACTGCTTTGTTCAAAGTTCGTCTTCTTTTAGATAGAAACACCGTTAATCTTTCTTGGTTTAAAATTGAACTATTTGGAGGAAAGTGTAATATATTTCGGCGTACAATTGCAGGAATTTAAAGCGTTTCATATTGAATGCAATATTTAATTAATAATTTATCAAAAATTAATGATTAATAAATTAAAATTAATAATGCAGTATTTAAAAGAACTTATTCCGCTATTTGCTTCGAAAAATCACCCTATCCCCCTGTTTTGAGAGAATTTCGTACTCTGAAATCATATATTTTCATATTTTTAATTATTCTTGATTCACTACCAAAGCTTATATTTCACCATTGCTGTTCATGAAAAAGAGCAAGTAATTTTCCGAGTTCGTGTGAACAGGAAAGCGAAAACTATATTCCAACTTGACTTCCACTTGCAGTGCTGAAAATGCTTCAGGGATTTCGGAAACTTTATAACTCATGCACTTGGCTGACGTTCAATTTAAAGAATACGTGTCTCGACCACAATATCTGCATGGAGTTTCACGCTAATAGCAATTGCGATGATACATCATTTATTCCTGACTACTCTCTCGATTTATCTACTTTTCCACATTTGTTTTTCGCATTGTGAAGAGAATATAATGTCGATGGGAGATGTGCATCGATTTATCATATTCTGTGTCAGTTTTCTCCAGTAAACTTGGCACTGAACTCGCATTGTGCCTATGTGAATCGCATCATCGATATTCATACTTGATCATAATCTAAATTCAAGGAGAGTGCTAATTTTATCTTTTATTTATATACTTAAGAATGGTGGGAAATTATTTTTGGAACTCGGCAGTTGAGCAGAGTTGTTAACTTGCTTCTGTTAAGATAGTGCTGACGTTTTAACATTTTCGAGAGAGGAAATTTCAAATTTTGCCCTTCAGCTCTATTATTACATGCTACGTGAAGTGTACTCGGGTTGGGAATATTATCGTTGATAATTATAAGAGGGATGCCAAATTATTTTGCTGAAGAAGGTAACCTTATACTCGTGTGCATTTTGTTGTTCCTATTATAACTAGACAATTATGGAACTTTGAATTTATGAAGCGGGTATTGTGTTCTTAGGAACACTTAGTTTTTTTAGGGATCTCGTTCAAATACCCTTTGCATTTTTATGTTCGATTAACCGTTAGTGAAAAAGTTAGGAAGCGTACATTAAATACGTAAGGATGTTTTTTGACATTTTAGA